>JASXTE010000012.1:15887500-16102500 GCA_030280995.1 Hemileia vastatrix | reverse complement strand
TTGTAGTTGGTAGAAAAATAAATTATATAAATTCAGATACTATTCAAAAGTCTTATAAAAGTACTAATTGATATGTATTGTAATTGATTTGGTTATATTGGTTAAATTGTAATGATAAAGAATGTAGAAACAAGACCAAAAAACCTCCTCCTTTTATACACACTGAGTTCCCCAATAAATCCCTTGATATACCATCCAATACACAGTTAATGACGCCTCAAAACAACTAATAGATCTTCCCATCAACATCCCTAGTGACCCATGACATAAGTAGACAAGTAACAACCGCCAAAATACTGTAATAATAAGGGAAATCCATCAAAAATTAAAGAAAAAGACAAAAAGAGAGTATATGCGTATAAAACAATAATATAAAAGACTAAAGGAGACTTTTTAAGGTTAATAATAGCTTAATAATAAGGGGGATTTACTGTAGAAATAATGGGGCTAATCCTGACATTATACTACGTGAAATTCCCATTCAAAAATAACCAAAATTGACTGAGAAACCACCCAAAAACTTAAAAAAGAGCGTGAGATGTGGGGTAACTACATGCAGTCCTTGGCAGGCGCTTGCACGGGTAAATCCTTGACTAAAATTAGGCGAATTTAAGCGTGATGATGAAATAAAGTACCAAGAGTGAGGTTATTAATGAAATTAGTGCATATAAACAAGGTCAATGCATTATTAATTAAGCTAGGACACTAAATAAGCGCCTGTTGCCTATTTTAGTGTGTTTCCCCACAGTGGGCGTAGAATGTGGGGTAATTATAGTGTGAAAAAGCTAACTTTTCTAAAAATGAAGCTATTCACATGGGAAAAAAGCAGGCAGTATGTGGCCAGTACACAGAAGCCATTTCTGGCATAAAAAACACCAAATTTGAAAAGTGTTATTTTTATGCATTTAAATAGCCAAATCAATAGTTCTAAATGAGCCCAATTGATCTGTCAAAGCGCAATTTTGATATTCTCAATTTTATAGCGCATATAGTCAACTTTTAAGTGAAATAAAGCGCATTTCTTGTTTTTTGCATAAAACAATGAATATAACAGCTTTAAGTGTACTTAAAAATTATGTAGCCTTATACTTAAGGCTCTTAATATTACCCTAGCATATTACAACTTAATATTAAGTACATAAGACCTATAAAAGGTGGATATATGCGTGTATATAAGGTGTTATAATGGCATTTTTTGTGCATTATCATAGTTTTACTTATGTATACTATTTGTGTACTCTTATTTATTGTTCCCTTGTATAGTTCATGTGTTTAACATAACTTATAATCACTTTTTACTCAGTCCTGGAGATATACAGGCTGACAAGGAAGCTACTTCACTCAAATATGAATGCTATCGCTTTACTTTAAGCTCTTTACTATAAAAAAGACTCTGATTTGGAAGATTCCTTAGCCTATATGTCTTTTCTTTCCAAAAAGTGTTACATAGACCCAAGGGGGCCAAATATTCATCATAATCCCAGATATGATCTCCGCTCCATTCTAAACATTCCTCAACTAAACTTCAATAAAATATTTCGAACTTCTCCCAATTCTTTCTTCAAAATTTATCAACTCATCTCTGATCATCTTATCTTTCATAACAATTCCCATAACAAACAGTGTAATCCTGCCATCCAACTTGCTGTTGCACTATGTTGCTTTGGCTCAAATAGAAATGGTGCTGCTGTAAGACATTAGGATAATCTCTTTACCATAGGATATGGGATGGTTATATTATACACCAAGCGCTGTATGATTTCCATCCTTTCCCTCAAGTCTCAAGCACTTGCTTGGCCAACTCCACAACAGCAACTTGAATCCTCTCAAGTAATGAAATCTGAAGGTTTCCCTGGGTGTTTAGAATTTTTAGATGGTACAACCATACCTTTGAGTCAAAAGCCTGCTTATGATTGCAACCATTATTTTGATCACAAAAAAAGGTTTCTTCAAAATGTTCTCCGATTTGACATCTTTCATAAACTGAATTTTTACCTTCTTTCTATATACTCTATTGCTGTTCAACTTGTATGCAATGTCAATAAAAAATTTATTGCTTTTCATAGTGGCTGCCCCGGCTCATGTCATGACTCTTCCGTCTTCCAAAGAATGAGGATTTCTCAAAATCCTGACTCATACTTTGACAAATCTCAGTACCTCCTTGCAGAATCAGCATATGCAAGTGGAAAGTACATTATACCTGCTTTCTGTGGTGCAACTATTGAAAATGACCCCAAAACCATCTTTAATTATCACCTTTCCCAATCAAGAGTACGGATTGAACATGCTATTGGGATTTTAAAAAGAAGATTTTCTAGTCTCCAGGATCTCAGAATCCAATTTCAAAAAAATGGAAATTAAAACTGCAAATCATTGGATAATGACTTGCGTTATACTCCACAATATCCTAGCTGATTTAAAAGATGAGTGAAATGATCTTTATGAAGAAGAGGATCCTGAACCAGCACCCGCTCTTCCCTCCCTTGAATTGCAAAACATTCATTCAACCTGCATATGCTCTGTCATTATGCCTATTACTCCAACATTTATCTTCACCACCCTTTTAAATTATTTTTTCTTACTCTCACAATTTTCAACTTCCTTGTTTTTTTCACTTGTGTTATTTTCATGTTCCATGTTTTATTCACTTGTGTTGGTTATTTTTTTTGCATAACTAAAATTATGAATTTGCTGTCAATTCTCTTTTTTGGATGTCTCATTTGTTTCATTTCATCAGCTCAACATGAAATTGCATATTTTCTACAATTGCATAATTTTTCACTGTTTCATTTTTTCATTCATCCATCATATCCATTTCCTCCTCTCCTCAAACATCTGTCAAATATTTTCACTTCCTCTATTTTCTCATCCCATCTCTCCAGGTAAGTCATTTTTTTACTTGCTAATAATTTATTTTTTCTCTTTTTTTTTGTCCTGTAAGTTCTTTTTTTTGGTTTTCAAGGTTAGACTAATTTTGGTTTTTTTGTTTTATCTTTTTTTTACCCTCCATTATCCCCCTTTTCCCCCTCCTTTCTCCCCTTCTTGGCCACCTCAAGCCCCCCCTTTACCTCCTACATAATCCCCCTTTTCCCCCTCCTTGTCTTCCTCCATACCCCCTATTCTCCCCTTCTTTACCTCTCTTTATCTCCCCCTTTATCCCCCCCTTTATCCCCCCTTTATCCCCCCTTTATCCCCTCTTTACCCACTCAATCCCCCCTTTACCCCCATTTTACCCCCTCCTTTCCTGCCTCAAACTCCCCCTTCATCCCCCCCTTTACCCCCTCAGACCCACCTCAAACCCCCCCTCAAACCCCTGCATGAACCTTCTACACCTAACTTATCAAATCAGTAACAATTCAATAAGTTAGGTGTAGGGGGTTTGAGGCGGGTCTGAGGGGGTAAAGGGGGGGTAAAGGGGGAGTTTGAGGTGGGCAAGGAGGGGGTAAAGGGGGGGTAAAGAAGGGGTAAAGGGGGGTTGAGGTGGGCAAGGAAGGGTTAAACGGGGGATTGAGGGGGTAAAGGGGGGTTTTGAGGTGGGCACGGAGGGGTTGAAGGGGGGGGTTTGAGGCAGGCAAGGAACGGTTAAAGGGGGGAACTTTTTGGGGGGTATTTTGAAGCAAGAAAAAAATAACTAATATATTTTTTTATTTTTTTTACAAAATTTTTCTTCTTTCCCTTAGTTTCTGGACGTTTCCCCCTGTTTCCATAACAAATCAGGTAGTTTATTTTTTTTATTTTTGTTTGTTTTTTCAAACAATCAATTATTCTGAAATTTACTGAATTCAATTTTTTTTAAATTTCATTTTAATAAATTGGATTGAATGACATCAAGTGGTATTTCCAACTGCAGGTAAGTAATTTTTATTTATTTATTTATTATTTATTTTTTTCAATTAAGTTTACTGAATTTATTTTAATTTTTTTTTATTTTTACACTTTTTTTTAGTGAATTTGTTTGTTGTTTTAAGAACTTTATCTGTTATTTCAAAAAACATTCAGGATTTAATTTTATTTTTATTTTTTTGCAATTTATTTAACTTTTTTTTTTTTTTTAGAAATTTTTTTCTAGGATATTACCTGGTATTTCAATCATAATTCAGGTTTCTATTTTCAATTTTAATTCTTTTCAAAGTTTTTTACTGATTTTTTTGCAATTTATTTTTGTTTTTTTTTTACCAAATTTTTTTTTTCTTTTCAATTATTTTACTGATAATTTTTTATTTTTAGGTTTTTTTTTAATTTATTTATTTTTATTTTTTTTGTTTTATAATTTTTTTTCCAGGACATTACCATGGAAAATTTAACTTGCTCGTCTTCATTATCATCAATTTCTTCTGAATCATCTTGATCCTTTCTTTCTTCCTTGTCTTCAAATCTTGAAAGCTCCAAGAATAACCATAAAATATATTCTTATTCTTTATCTTTACTTTCTTCTATCTCTTCAATGTTCTTCAATTCTATTCCTTCTCCCAATAAATCTGAGCTTTCCTTACCAGAAAATAAAAAGCAGAAAATTATGGAACCAGCTAAAGAATCAAGCAATTCAAAGACAAAATTTTATCAAAATAGAAAATTGATTAGGATGAAGATATTTTGAAAAACATTCTTTGGACATTTGGACAATCTCAAACTTTATAACACTTCAATATCAAATCTTAAGAATTTTTTTTTTTACAAAAACATAAAAAACCTTACAGAAGGCAGTATAGATCTAATTGTTGAAGTTTTCAATAATGGATACAAAACTCAATTCATCTTAGAAGTTCATACATTTAATGGGAAAAATATTAAGTTTTTTGCCAGCTTTCTGATTTAATTTCTACTCTCTATCAAATGGCTTTGGTTTGACAACCCTTATCAAATAAAAATCTGATTTCTGGTGTCATGAAAGGTTTTGATTGGTCACCAAGATATGATTAAGGAGTTTATTTTTGCATGTAATTTTTTTTTATTATAAGTAATTTTTAATTTTGTCATATATTTCAGGAATTTATTCTTTATTGAAAAATTCAAAACCAGAGAAAATTGAAGAAGATCTGAAAAAATGGAATCCTTTAGGATCATTTAATATTTTCTTGGCAAATCAATTTAAAAAATTATTTATTCAAGCTTTTCAAAAAAACCATCAAATTGCTTTAGAATCTGGTTTACCAAATTGGTCTGATCCTGAATGGGAAGAAGCAATAAATACTTATGTTTTTTGTTCTAATGTTATCATCACTTATAAATGATTCTACAATAATGTTCATCTAGATAAACATGATAAGAATTGTCTAACATTTGGAATTCTCTCTTATATTAATCCAGAGACTGGTGTTCCTATTCCATCACCCTCTTCTGATGAGGGACATGGCCTTTATTTTCCTGACCATAAATTTATTATTGATTTTGGTACTGCCAATGGAATAGTTGAGGCTATATGGAATTCTTCTCAACATTGGAATCAAACAACTAAAGCACCTCCAACTTTAGTTTCTTGTCAAGAATTTACCCATTTTGGCTGTTCATTCCAAATAAATGAAGGTCTAATTAATTGTATTAATAATCAAAAAAAGAATTAGATAAGAAAAGTGTTCTTAGTAGATCCATCAAGTATGGTAACTAAAATATTATAAAAAATTTTCTATCATTAAATATTTTCTTCTAATTTTTTTTTCTTTTTTTTTCTCTTTTATTATTTTTTATTATTTTTTTTATTTTTTTTATTTTTTTTATTTTTTATTGTTTTTAATTTTTTTAAATTTTCTTTTTATTTTACTTTTTTTCAATCTTATTTTTCCTTTTTAATTTTTTTCATTTAAATTTGGATTTGTCTCTTTCAATTATTTTTTAAAGTTACATCAAGATAGATTAATATTTTTATATAATGGTGCATCTGGCCTTAGGTTGTTTTACTGGCTATTATATTAAATAGGAAAGCTTGATTGGGACTGGTGAAAATAATTGGTTGTAGAAATTTCCGTTTTTAATTTTTTTCATTTAATTTTGGATTTGTCTCTTTCAATTATTTTTTAAAGTTACTTCAAGATAGATTACTATTTTTATATAATGGTAAATCTGGCCTTAGGTCATGGCTATTATATAAAATAGGAAAGCTTTATTGGGACTTGTGAAGATAATTGGTTGTAGAAATTTTCAATTTTTTTTCCATTTGATTTTTTTGATTCAATAAATTTCAGGGGGGGTATTGCCAAATTTTCATATCAGACTTTAAAAAAAAATTGACTTGAAAATTTGGTGATACCCTTTCCTTAATTCAATAAAATACAAGGGGGGGTATTGCCAAATTTTCATATGAGACTTGCAAAAAAAAAATTGACTTGAAATTTTAGGTTATACCCATCCCTTACTTCAATAAAATGCAGGGGGGAGTATTTCCAAAATTTCATATAAGACTTTCAAAATTTTTTACTTGAAAGAATTTTGGTGATACCCGCCCCTTAGTTCAATCAAATGCAGGGGTGGGATTGGGAAATTTTCAAATGTGACTTGAAAATTTTAACTAAAAAAGAGTTTTTAACATTAAAAATTCTTGTAAAATTCATTAAAAAAAGAATTTATAACATTAAAATATGAAAATTCAACTAATGATGGATAGAGTAAAGAAATACAGGAAATTAAGATAAAATTTTATGTACAATTAATTATGAAAAGTTGAAGTGTGAGAGAAATAAAACAAACTATTCATCAAACAATTTCTTTAAATGTTCAATTTCCTCAACAGATTTATTAGCTTTAACAAATTGTATCAAGAAATCTTTCTTTTTGGAATTTTCTTCACAATCAAGCTTATATTTCATCTGTTCCATGAGGTTTTTATGCTTGAGTGTTTTCTCCTCTTTCTTTGATTTTTCAATACTTAGAGATAGCTTGAATTTCTTCTCCTCCAAGTCTTGTGCCCTATCATCCTTGCATAAAGAGAGTTCATACTTCCTCTCCTCCAAGACTTGTGTCCTATCATCCTTCCATAAAGAGAGTTTGAACTTCTTCTCTTCCAAATCATGTACCCTGTCATCCCTCCTTAAAGAGTGCTCATATTTTTGCTTTGCAAACTTTAGAGTCTCTTTAGCAACTTCCACTTGTTCTAGAGTGATAAGAAATATTAACAAAAAGTAGAAGAAAAGCAGAGTAAAGTATTAAGAGGTTTGGTATCACTTACCAGCATCACATTTCTCCAAAAATTCTTTGATAGAAAAAAAAGGGGTTTGAGATGAAGTATCAATTTTTCTTCTTTTTTGAGAGTGTAAATTTAGACTACTTGAAACCCTTTGCTTTTTTTTCAAGTTCGCATTCTCCTCCTTGTCATTTTCACTGGATTCTGACTCAGTTGATTGTGGCTCCTGAATTTGTTCTTCAGCCTATTTAGAAATAAGAAAAGTAAATAAAAAAAGAATTGTTAAGATAAAAGAAAAAAACATACTTGAGTTAGATCAGGTTGGTTTATATCTTCATAAGGATATATTGAAAAGATATCTTGATTTGTGTAAGTTAAATGAGGGGAGGCTTGAATAGAAGAAGAAGGAAAAGGATTTCTTTAGACATCATGTTCGGAGATAGAATCTTCACCATACACATGTTTTCAGGATTAAAATCAGCTTTCTCTCCAAAAATAGCATCCATCTCTTTAAAGTAAGGACATAAAGAATCAAGTTTATTATCTATGGCTTTTATGCCCTTACTGATATCAAGGTCAGTAATACCAAAACCAGTAGAAAATGAAAGAGTCTTTGCCTTCTTGTATTTGGCTGGATAATTCTTGAAGTGTTCAGACATCTGTTTAGGTAAAAGATCTATCTTTCCCTTGGTCGTATTCCATAATTCGTTGGCCATTAGAAGATAACCATTAACTTTTGATGCTGGGGGCTGTCCTACTTTAGTTGCATTTTTAGTACCAAAACAAGAATCATAGTCAGATTTAGTTTTCAGCCAGTTGATAAGAATGAGATGATCATCTTTTTTTAATTGAATGGTCATTGATTTCTCAGCTGAGCTGGGGAAAGAGGGAGTAGTGCTATTCAGAGAGAAACTGGGGGAAGGCTGCCTTTGAGAAGATCTATGATGAAGGGGAATGTTAAGATAATTGAAGATGAAAAGGAGCAAAAATAAGAAGATGAGATGACGAGGTGCTCTAAATGGAGAGAATAGACAGGATGAGATGAGAATAGGAGTGCACAGAAAGGTAGAAGGCATATCCAGATAGTAGTCAAAGATGTGGTTATGAATGAAAGTAGGCCAAGATGCAGTTATGAAAAATTGAGTAGAAAAATTTTGGATAAGAGGTCAACTTTGACACATAAAATTTCTAATAACCCAATTATTAGCAAAAATAATTGCGGATGATAATTGGGTTATAAGGATTTTTATCTGCAATTAATTTGATTGTGAATTGGTAAACTTTGATACCCCCTTATGTTTTTTTACTTTTCTGATATTTTTTTTTCAAGAGGAAAGCTCAATATAAATGCCTCAGAAATCCTCCTTCAACTACCAAAAACAAGCTGACTTCTGGAATGATTACTGAAGACATGCTTAGTCAATAAGCACACTGTAAAAGAGTCTAAATGCTGATTGACCCTCATTGTACATGTCCTGATATTACAGGTATCACCAAGGGTTATTGCTGTCTCAATCCTATGAACTTCCTTGAATACATGAATCTTACTGATTCCCAAATGTAAAAATGAGCAAAAGCAATGGTGCATCTATAAAATTTTTTTATGTTTGATTTGGCTCATTATAATTATAATAATTATTATTATTTTAGGTGACAACCCCCTGAGAGGTAACATATGTGATTCCACCCAAGACTCCTTATTTCAAATGGGAGAAGATTACTCCTGATGGGTGAACAAAATCTAAAAATACCTCAATTTATTTGGAAAATGTTGAAGCAAGAATCACTTAAACTTCTCAAACCACAATTTCTTCACCAGTAACCCTATCTTCTGACCTTGAGATCTCAGATGAAGATTGTGCAATGGGTAAGTTTCTTAAGAAAGCATGTGTGGAAAAAAAGAATCCTGGTTTAAAAAAAGGTTTAGTTTACCTCCACCTTACCCACTAAAGTTTTTTTTCAAGATCTTTCAGTGGAGGAAATGATGGAGGCTGGAATTCCTAAGGTGTATTCCCAAGCATGTCTATGTACTGTAAAAATTTACCCAGTACACTTATGAGCCCAAAAGAAATTAAAGGCCAGGAGAGAGAGAAAAAAAGCACTTCAAGAATAATTCTTTAGAATTTATTGTCAGAGATAGTTTTGAGAGAAATGTAAGGTTGAAAGAAAGAAATTGAAATATTAAATTTTAAAATAATTTATAATCTTATTTCTTCACAATGTTATATATAAAAATAATTTTCAATCATTTAGTAATGATTTCTTTGAATTGTTAAATTTTTTTATGAATGAATTCTTAACAATATTATCATTTATAAAAGATATATAGTTTCTAATTTACATAGCCATCAGCTTTGAAAAAGGCTCCACATCAAACATTTTGTAATAAAATTCCTCACACACATCTCAATAATTTCACAATTATCCTGAACCCCTGACCATTTCTCATACCTATGAAAATTGCTCTTGACAATGTAAACCATATTTTTGATATGATTCATATCTGGTGAACAATCTAGGAGGTATATTAGATGGCAGCACTTTCTTGACATAATATAAGATATATTGCCACCATGTTGAACGACAGAATTTTCCATGATTAAGACACTTTCTGGGCCTTGATAGGGGCTCATAATTGGTACCTGAAAAGGAAAAAATTAAGTTGAACACCAAAAAAAAAGAAGATTAAACTTACTACAAATATTTTCCAAGGAAAACTCAAAATGTGCATGAGTTACTGAATCTTCCTGAATATATTTTACCACCAGACCTTCTAAAGAGACTTCTGGAAAGATGTTCTAATGTATATTAGATTTAACTGTGGGAAAGTATTCAGTCTTTGAGCCTTTTTCTGCCCAACCTTCATCCTGGCCAACATCTTCAGCATATATTCCTGACTCATCTGAATAGGAAAAAAATCACAAACAAAATAAATAAATAGTAAATTAAATTACTTACCAGTAAAAATAATTATTTCATGGTCATGATTGCCAATTGTTAAAATATATTGAACTCTCTTTGCTTTATCCTGTTTTGGATGGACTTTTTGAATTACCTTCTTTGTCATATTCAATCTTACAACCAGTTATGTATGAATGGTAGATTGAGAAACCTCAAGCCATGCTGATTCAACAAAGCTTCTTTTAACTCTACATGATAAAATTTAGGTTTCTGATGTAAAATTTCATTGATGAAATCACACTGTTCTTCATTAACCTCAAGAGAACAGCTAAATTTAAGATATGTAGAGGGGTGAGTTATTAATGCTTTAGTTGTTTGATATAACTTGACCCATGTTCTTAGAGAGTTTTGGAGAACATTTGTACAATTCTTATAATTGATTTCTACTAGTGTCATTCTATTTAAAGTATCTAAAACAAATTTTACTTTAAATTTAGAATAATATTTTATAAAAGGCATTTTGTTTCTGTAATTAAAGAAAAAAAATTAAACAAATAAAAAATAAAAATAAATTTAAATTTAAATAAAAAATTAATTAAAATTAAAATAAATTACTTTTTTTAAAAAAACCCCCACCAACATCAAAAAAATATAAGATGAAAAAAGAAACCATTGGCAAAAAAAAAAAATAGGAATGAAAAAGAAACCATGGGTCAAAAAAAGGGTGAGTGAAAGAGAAACCATCAACAAAAAAATTATACCTAAGCATAAAAAAGAAAAAAAATTAGAAAAAAAGAAACAATGTTATCAGAAAGAAATGATAAAAATAACTCAGCATGGTAAAAAGGAATCAGCAGAGAAAAAAATGAAAAATGAAAAATGAAAAAATAAAAAATAAAAAATAAAAAATAAAAAATAAAAAATAAAAAATAAAAAATAAAAAATAAAAAATAAAAAATAAAAAATAAAAAATAAAAAATAAAAAATAAAAAATAAAAAATAAAAAATAAAAAATAAAAAATAAAAAATAAAAAATAAAAAATAAAAAATAAAAAATAAAAAATAAAAAATAAAAAATAAAAAATAAAAAATAAAAAATAAAAAATAAAAAATAAAAAATAAAAAATAAAAAATAAAAAATAAAAAATAAAAAATAAAAAATAAAAAATAAAAAATAAAAAATAAAAAATAAAAAATAAAAAATAAAAAATAAAAAATAAAAAATAAAAAATAAAAAATAAAAAATAAAAAATAAAAAATAAAAAATAAAAAATAAAAAATAAAAAATAAAAAATAAAAAATAAAAAATAAAAAATAAAAAATAATAAATTAAAAATTAAAATTAAAAAATTAAAAATTAAAAATTAAAAATTAAAAATGAAAAATGAAAAATGAAAAATGAAAAATGAAAAATGAAAAATGAAAAAGAAAAAAGTAAAAAGTAAAAAGTAAAAAGGAAAAAGGAAAAAGGAAAAAGGAAAAAGGAAAAAGGAAAAAGGAAAAAGGAAAAAGGAAAAAGGAAAAAGGAAAAAGGAAAAAGGAAAAAGGAAAATGGAAAATGGAAAATGGAAAATGGAAAATGGAAAATGGAAAATGGAAAATGGAAAATGGAAAATGGAAAATGGAAAATGGAAAATGGAAAATGGAAAATGGAAAATGGAAAATGGAAAATGGAAAATGGAAAATGGAAAATGGAAAATGGAAAATGGAAAATGGAAAATGGAAAATTGAAAATGGAAAATGGAAAATGGAAAATGGAAAATGGAAAATGGAAAATGGAAAAATGGAAAATGGAAAATGGAAAAATGTCAGCCTGTATATCCTCAGGACTGAGTAAAAAGTGCTTATAAGTTATGTTAAACACATGAACTATACATAGGAACAAGAAATGAGAGTACACAAACAGTATACATAAGTAAAATTATGATAATACACATAAAATGCCATTATAACACCTTATATACACACATATATCCACCTTTTATAAGTCTTATGTACTTAATATTAAGTTTTAATATGTTAGGGTAGTCTTAAGAACCTTAAGTATAAGGCTACATAATTTTTAAGTACACTTAAAACTGTTATATTCATTGTTTTACACAAAAAACAAGAAATGTGCTTTATTTCACTTAAAAGTTTACTATTTGTGCTATAAAATTGAGAATATCAAAATTGCGCTTTGACAGATCAATTGGGCTCATTTAGAACTATTGATTTGGCTATTTAAATGCATAAAAATAACACTTTTCAAATTTGGTGTTTTTTTATGCCAGAAATGGCTTCTGTGTACTGGCTACATACTGCCTGCTTTTTTCCCGTGTGAATAGCTTCATTTTTAGAAAATTTAGCTTTTTCACACTATAATTACCCCACATTCTACGCCCACTGTGGGGAAACACACTAAAATAGGCAACAGGCGCTTATTTAGTGTCCTAGCTTAATTAATAATGCATTGACCTTGTTTATATGCACTAATTTCATTAATAACCTCACTCTTGGCACTTTATTTCATCACTACGCTTAAATTCGCCTAATTTTAGTCAAGGATTTACCCGTGCAAGCGCCTGCGAAGGACTGCATGTAGTTACCCCACATCTCACGCTCTTTTTTAAGTTTTTGGGTGGTTTCTCAGTCAATTTTGGTTATTTTTGAATGGGAATTTCACGTAGTATAATGTCAGGATTAGCCCCTCCATTTCTACTGTAGATTCCCCTTATTATTAAGCTATAATTAACCTTAAAAAGTCTCCTTTCACCTTGTTATAATATTGTTTTCCACGCATATACTCTCTTTTTGTCTTTTCTTTAATTTTGATGGATCTCCCTTATTATTAATAGGATTTTAGTGGATGTTGTTTGTTTAATTATGTTATTGGTCACTAGGGGTGTTGATGGAGAGGTCTATTACTTGTTTGAAGGCGTCATTAACATTGTATTGGATGGTACATCAAGGTGGTTATTGGGGAAACTTAGTGTGTATAAAAGGAGGGGGTTTTTGGTCTTGTTTTCTGCATTCTTTATCATTTACAATTTACACAATATAACCAAATCAATTACAATACATATCAATTAGTACTTTTATAAGACTTTTGAATAGTATCTGAATTATAAAATCTATTTTTCTACCAACTACAAAGATTGTAAGCCATATATAAAATTAGTGAGAATTATATTACTGAGACCTTTAATTTTGATTAAGTTTTACAACTTAGTGGATTAGTACTACAGTATTCATATAGGACCATTAAAATCTTCTAGACAACTGACCATTCAAGCTAGTTCACGTCCTTGTACTTGACCTTAGCCTGACAAAAAAGGAAAAAGGAAAAAGGAAAAAGGAAAAAGGAAAAAAATGCCCCTGTAGTTGTTGCTTCATGGATGGGAGGTCAAAATGTATGGATTATGGGTTTGGAGATTGAAGTGGAGGGGAAGAGATGAGGGTAAATAATGGGCAGTGAGCAAGCAACATCATTACATTTCTTGGCACTGGTTTGTATTTTGTGGTAAAACTGACACTAATAGTAGACCCCTGTCAGATTTTGGTGCTAAAAATTCTGGGTAATGTTTCCCAACTTTTGCTTTTTTTCACAAAGACTTTCTAATATAGCTTTACTTAATTTTTGTCATTAATTTGAACCTCTCCCTGCCAATTTTTTTTATTCTTCATTTCTTATCAAGATACTTAATTGTGCTCTTTATTCCACCACTGTTTCACTAATTATCTATTAAAGTCACTTTACTCAATACTCATAACCAAATTTCCCCTACTTTGACTACTATTAACTACTTGCCACAAATTTTAAACCAAAAATAAGCATAAATGTCAAAATATTCTAGGAAAAAGAGATCTCCAAACTGAAACCCCCAGGAAAAAGGAATACTAGCAATATCTTGGATATCAGTTAGCAAGAAACCCAAGATTTTAGCCTGGATATCCCCTGTACTGAGTTAAAAGTACTTATAAGTTATGTTAAACACATGGACTATATATGGGAGTAATAAATTAGAGTACACAAATAGTATACATAAGTAAATTTATGATAAAATACAAAATATGTCATTGTAACAACTTATAAACATGCTTATATCCACCTTTTACAAGTCTTATGTACTTGATATTAATTTGGAATATTTTAGGTTAATTTTAAGAAACATAATTATAAGGCTACATAATTTTTAAGTAGACTTAAAGCTGTTGTTTTCATTATTTTAAGTAAAAATCAATAAATGCACTTTAAATCACTTAAAAGTTGAGTATATGCACTATAAATTTAATAATATTAATAAAAGCGCTTTTACAGATCAATTTGTCTTAATTAGAACTATTTAGTTGGCTACTCAAATGCATAAATATGGCACTTTTCAATTTTGGTGTTTTTATGCCAGAAATGGCTTCTGCGTACTGGCCACATACAGCCTGCATTTTCCTGTGTGAATAGCTTCATTTTTAGAAAATTTAGCTTTTTCACACTTTAATTACCCCACATTCTATGCCAACTGCAGGGAAACATTCTTAAATAGGAGACAGGTTCTTATTTAGTGTCCTAGTTAAATTATAAATGCATTGACCCTTATTGTATGCACTAATTTCATTAATAACCTCAAGCTTGGCACTTTAATTCACTACCACACTTAAATTTGCCTAAATTGGTCAAGTATTTTGCCGTGAAAGTGCCTTACAAGGACTGCATGTAGCTTACCCCACATCTCACACCTTTTTTTTGGGTTTTTAAGTGGTTTCTCAGTCAATTTTGGTTATTTTTGAATGGAAATTTCACGTAGTTTAATGTCATGATTAGCCCCATCATTTATATTTTTAATCCCACTAAATATGGAGTAATAATTAGTCTTTTATTTTAATGTATTACACATATATACTCTCTTTTTTGCTTATTCTTAATTTTTGATGGATTATCCCTATTACTGCAGGATTTTGGCAAGTGATATCATTCTAATTATGTTACTGGTCACCCTTTATGTTTTTGGACATGTCTATTAGTTGAAATGAGGCGTCATTAACCATGTATAGAGCTGGTAAATCAAGGGGTTCATTGTGGAAGTTATTGTGTATAAAAGGAGGGGGTTTTTGGTCTTGTTTTCTACATTCTTTATCATTACAATCAAATACATAACCAATACAATTGCAATACATATCAATAGCACTTATAGAGTCTTTGAATAGTGTCTGAATTATTAAATATATTTTTCTACCAACTATAAGATTGTAATTCATTTATAATTTGTGAGATTAAAATTACTGAGACCCTTATATTGAGTTATATTTTAATACTTATTGGATTTGTACCACAGTATTCATATAGGACCATTAAAGTCTTCTAGACAGCTTATCATTCAAACTATTTCATGTCTCTGTACTTGATCTCAGCCTGACACAAGTCTTCTAATTTACAGTCAGGAGAAACATGTTACAAGAAATTAGAAGCACACTTTAATGCTCATAGTAAACTGCACTACAGAGATTTGAAACAGATTAAAATCAGGTCTGTAAAGTTTTGATTATTACTAATACAATACCTAAAAACTGAATAATGGCTAATAGTGCCTCTATCTAACACTAGATGGAAAGCCTTAAACACAACAACTCATAAATTTAGTTCTATATATCATGGTATTGAGAGAAATCCACCCAGTGGAACAAGCCCAAGTAATTGGCTCCAAAGTGCCCTTTCACTTTATCAAGATCAATGTAAAGCTACAGTAAAGAGTTTATTAGCTTGAGAGAAACTCAAATTTTATCCAAAATTGTGTTTAGAAACTGACAGAAACACAACTTTAGACAGTTCTTCAAGTGCACAAAGAATGGCCCCTTTAGAAACCAGTCCAAGTACAAAAAGATTGCATGTACATAGTTTTTCTAGTCGAACTAGCGCTCAAATGGAGTCAAGCAGATGTTCTGCCTCACCTTCACCATCATATAATGAACAAACTCTTGGTCAGAAAGCAGTAAAAAAGTGCCAACTGTAGATTCTTCTGAAGGAGAAAATAAAGAGGGTTTTTCACATTACAATGACAGGGCTGAAAAAAAAGAATTGAAGCTATGTTTCACAGTAATGAGTTAACTGGAAAGAGAAAATAAGGTATATCAGAAAAATGATTTAACATAGCTCAAGACCAACTTGAACTCACAAATGAGAAAATCTTGATTCAAAAGGAAAGACTCATTCTTGACAAAAAAAAAATTGAACTTGATGAATAAAATATGAGAATAAATTTGGAAAAAGTTGTACTGTGAGATGAGGAGCAGTTAGATTAAACAGCTTCTAATTCTGAAAGAAAATATTTTATGTGATGCTGATGATATGGAGATTTTATATAAAATGAAAGAAGATTTTAAATAAAAGGTGGTGTGGTGGTAGGTCTTAATATATCAGGTTTGAAAGACAAAATATAATTTTATTTATATAAAAATTCTACAGAATATATATCTAGTTGAAAAAGAATCCTACAAAAACTTTATATTTTATTAGTCCCATGTTTTTTTCCATTTATAAAACATGAACAAATATTGTTACTTACTTATTTAAAATTTGATAAACCCCCCACCCAAAAAAAATAATTCTTTTACTATTTTAATAAAACAAGATGTTAAAAAAATTAGCTTAAACTGCTTTCCAATTAACAAACATGATTAAAATTGATGATTATCTTTAAATATTTTGTTGAGAGTCCATTTTTGTGCCATTTATTTTATATTTTAAAGTAAAACATAAAATGTATAAATATAATTTAAGTAGAGTTGAGCTCAAATATTAAAATTATTATGATAAGTAAAAAGGAGCCCAGTGTAGAAAGACTCTTACAGTTGCCTTGCTGTAAGCAGAATCCAAGGGAGTTGGAAAAGCCTAAGAAAACCCTGTCCCTTTAAGCAAAATAAGAGTTCTTAATAATCTAAGCTATAATGTCTACTTGATATGAAAAAGACTTGTTGACCAATATAGATTTGTTGAATTTGGGATGATAGAGACCTGTTTGAAATAAAATAAAACTGAAGTGCAACAAAAAGTTACACCAGAGAAATGATATTTTAAAAGAAAGTGATTTAAATGTTTTTATATTTTATGAATTTTATAAAGAAAGTGATAAATTTGATTCACCAAGGATGAGAGCTATCCAATGGTACCCTATATGTTGATATTAGTATTTAGTATTGTTGAGTTATGTTAAATATTGTTAAATTATAAAAAAAACCTTTAAACTAAAAATTAATATGTCAAAAATAAGTAAAAGAATAAGACATTATCCTTTTCCTCTGATTCTCCTCCAGACCTCTCTAACAATACCCTACATGCATATATTCTACTATAATTCAGTGATCTAGTAGCATAATCAATTTAATAACCAAAGTTTGTTACAATGACCAAATTTTGCCACCATGACCAAATTTTGCCACAGTGACTAAACTTTCCCATTGTGAGCAAATTTTGCCACAATGAAATAATTTTGCCATCATGACCTAACTTAGCCACAGTGACAGAATTTTTCCACTACACTTCACTTTTGCACCAGAAAATCACTGGAGCAAACTGGAGTGCACTAGAGCACTGGAGCTCTGTGGCTATTCCATGAGCACACTACATCCACCAATAATACTAAAAAACACTAAATCAACTAAAACACTAAGAAAACAGTAAAATATGATAAAAAACCATCAAGATATAAAAGATAGAGAAAAATCAGGGCTATCCAATGATAATAATCACCTTCCAACATTCCAAATATCCAGCCTGATACTCCAGAAAATAGCTACTCATCTTCCAAAAATAAACCTAAGAGAGCCCCAGAAAATACCCAAAAGATAGAGAATCACCCCAAAAATCCAATAAGACCCTTTCCAAATTCCTTAAAACCATATTCCTGCATTAAAATTAGAAATCCTTCCAAAGTGAGCACATTTTCCAATAATAAATAAATTGATATTGAACTCTTACTTGGAATGCCACACTGGAAAGGATAAAGATTTAGCAACAGATCAGTGGCAATCAATAAATAGATAATTCATAAGTAGAAATGGGACCCATAATAATGTAGGGAATTTGCAAATGTTGGAGTGGTGTTTCTGCTTGGATTAATTGGCTAAGTGAGTCTGCTCCAAATTCAGGCCTCCGTCGCTCCTCACACGCCATGGCTGCCCCTCCGCCTCACTTCAATCCATCTCAAAATATCAATCAGAATCATCATCATTTCAGCCAAAATCATCATCATTTCAGCCAAAATCATCTTCCTTCTCTCCCTTTACCCTTGCCCCCTTTTCTTCCCCATCCTCCTCATCTGCTCGTCGCCGCTCCTTATCATGTAACGTCCTTCTTTCTCTTCTAGATTGCATTTACCATTTCTTTCTTTCATTTAATTTATCTCTCTTCCTTCCTTCCCAGGAAACCACTCCCATGTCTCAAGAGCTCCTAGATGCTAAGGCTAAAAAATGGCTACAGCTCCAGGCAAGGCGTTTTGCTGACAAACAGCGCAAAACTGCCTATGTCGACACTGGAAAACAGGAAATGCCTCCAGAGCGTCTGTCCTTCTTCTTCCTTTGATCCTCAATCCTTATCTGTTCGAATCTCATTTCAAACTATCTTCCACTTTTGATCGTGTCTGTTTCCTGATTGTTTATACCAGATGTAAGAAAAATCATCAAAGATCATGGTGATCTCTCAAATAGAAAGTTTCGTGCTGATAAACGCGTTCATCTCGGCGCCTTGAAATACGTCCCTCATGCTGTCATGAAACTCTTGGAAAATATGCCCATGCCTTGGGAACAAGTCAGGTACCTTCTTCCCTTCTTTTCTTCGGGTGATTTTCACTTACATATTCTTTCTCACTAAAATAAAACTGCCCATTCATTTTATAGAGAAGTGCCTGTCATTTATCATATGACCGGCGCTATCACGTTTGTTAATGAAATCCCGAGAGTTATTCCCCCCATCTATCATGCTCAATGGGCTTCCATGTGGCTCGCAATGCGTCGAGAAAAACGTGATCGTCGTCATTTCAAGCGAATGAGATTTCCTCCCTTTGATGATGAAGAACCTCCTCTCGATTATGGTGATAACATCTTAGATACCGAACCTTTGGAAGCTATTCAAATCGACTTGGACGAAGAAGAAGATGCGCCCATCATCGATTGGTTCTACGATCATTTACCACTCATCGACTCTCCTGAACATGTCAATGGGTCTAGTTACAAATTTTGGCAGCTTAAACTAAGCGAAATGGCCAACTTATACCGTATCGGAAGAAATCTTTTGAGTGATTTTGTCGATGAAAATTATTTTTACTTGTTCGAACCTAAGGCTTTCTTCACTGCCAAGGCAATGAACATGGCCATTCCTGGCGGGTAAGTCTTTTCTCTTCCTTGCATCCTCTTTTCCCCACTAGCATTCGACTTACACACACACACACACACACACATATATATATATATGTATATTTATTTGTTTATTCTTATCTATCTTTTTTTTTTTTTTTTTTTTTTTTTTTTTTAAAACAAAAAACAAAAAATGATTAGGGCTCGATTCGAACCACTTCACCGAGACGCCGAATCTTATGATGATGATTGGAATGAATTTAATGATATCAACAAAGTCATCATTCGCCAACAAATCAGAACTGAATATCGTGTAGCCTTCCCTCACTTGTACAATTCTCGTCCTCGTTCAGTTCATATTTCAAAATATCATGAGCCTAAAAACTTGTTTATACGAGCTGAAGACCCCGACTTGCCAGCATTTTACTTTGATCCTATGATTCATCCAATCGTATGTATTTGTTCTTCTTTTGCTTCATCGCGCCCTCATTATTTATTAATTTTATTCAACTTTGTTTGTCATTAGTCATCCCGATCGGTTGCACCCAAAAATTTAGAAGTTCCACATGAAGATGAAATTTTCCAGGATGGTGACGAAGATGAATTTGAACTCCCTGAATATTTAGTTCCTTTTCTTAATGAATCTGAACTAGCTGATGACAATACTGCGTCTGCTATCGCTATGTGGTGGGCTCCATATCCCTACAATCATCGGAGTGGCAGAACGGTCCGCACTTTAGATGTTCCTTTGGTCAAAAATTGGTATATGGAGCATTGTCCTCCAGGTATGCCGGTCAAAGTTAGAGTGTCATATCAAAAACTGGTTTGTTTTTTACTTATTTTTTTCTTCTTCTTCTTCTATGATTAACTTTCGTTATACTTCAATTTTTTAATTTTCTCATTAATCAGCTAAAGAACTATGTTCTCAATGAGTTACATAAGCGAAGACCTAAACCCCAATCAAAAAAATATTTGTTCCGTCAACTTAAAAATACTAAATTCTTTCAAACTACCCGGTTAGATTGGGTGGAAGCGGGCTTACAAGTATGCAAGCAAGGCTACAACATGTTGAACTTGTTAATTCATCGTAAAAAGTAAGTTTTGTTTATTATTAATCGTTTTTCACTAAACAGTGTTTCCGATCTTGCTCATCATCTCAAAATTTTTTCTCCATTTCAAATCAAAAGCTTGAATTATCTTCATTTGGATTTCAATATGAATCTCAAGCCCGTTAAAACTTTAACTACAAAAGAACGTAAAAAATCACGCTTTGGAAACGCTTTTCATCTTTGTAGAGAAATTCTTCGCTTGACAAAATTAGTTGTTGATTGTCACGTTCAATATCGGCTTGGTAACGTCGATGCTTTCCAACTTGCCGATGGTCTTCAATTCGCGTTTGCTCATGTTGGACAACTAACTGGGATGTATCGCTACAAGTATAAGCTCATGAAACAAATTCGTCAATGTAAAGATTTAAAGCATCTTATCTATTATCGATTCAATACTGGCGCTGTAGGTAAAGGTCCTGGTGTTGGTTTTTGGGCACCTGGCTGGCGTGTTTGGTTGTTTTTCATGCGAGGTATCGTTCCCCTCTTAGAAAGATGGCTGGGGAATTTATTAGCCAGGCAGTTTGAGGGAAGAAATAGTAAAGGAGTTGCTAAAACTGTTACTAAGCAAAGAGTTAGTCTATCTAATTCAGTTTTCCTCGTGATCTCATTATAAAAAATTTATATAATATCTCCAAACTAATCTTCTTCATAAATTCATTATTTATTTTTTTAGGTTGAGAGGTATGATTTGTTTTTTGTTTTTTGGTTTTTTTTTTTTTCTTCATGATATCTTTCTGTGAACTCACTTCTATTTAATTCAATCTTTGATTATTTATAAAGTCATTTCGATCTTGAATTGAGAGCTGCAGTCATGCATGATATTCTTGGTGGGTTTTAGATGCCTCAACTTTAAGTCAAGTTTCTTAGCTTAACTCCTTAATGTTTTTTTTATTTTTTTTTATTAAAATAAAAAAAATTAATCTTACTCCAATAGATATGATGCCAGAAGGTCTTAAACAGAACAAATCTAAGACTATTCTGCAACATTTGTCTGAAGCCTGGCGATGTTGGAAGGCCAACATACCTTGGAAGGTTCCTGGCATGCCCACAGCAGTAGAAAACATTATTCTCCGGTACGTGAAGTCTAAAGCTGATTGGTGGACTTCAGTTGCCCATTATAATCGAGAACGAATTCGACGAGGTGCAACTGTAGATAAAACTGTTAGCAAAAAAAATCTTGGGAGACTGACGCGTCAGTAGTTTAATGTCTGTTTATCCTCTGATTATTATTCTGATTATTATCATGTCATATAGGTTTATACTTAAAAGCCGAGCAAGAGAGGCAGAATAGTTACTTGAAAGATGGCCCTTGTAAGTTGTATCATTCCAAATTTTTACAATTTTACGTGACTTTAAAATTACACCAATAAAATCATTCCATTGTTTATCTGAAATATCTTAATTGGGTAATTTTATAGATGTGACGGCTGAAGAGGCTGTAGCCATTTATTCGGCAACTGTTCATTGGCTGGAAAGCCGAAAATTCGCTCCTATACCCTTCCCACCTCTTAATTATAAACATGACACCAAGTTACTTGTCTTGGCCCTTGAGAAATTGAAAGAAGCTTACAGTGTTCAAGGAAGATTGAATCAAAACCAGCGAGAGGAATTAGGTCAGATTTTTTTTTTTTTTTTTTTTTTCAGAATAAATGTTTCACAGTTTAAGTTTATGACTTTAACACCCACAATTTAACAATATATTACTTCATCTAGCTTTGATTGAACAAGCATACGATAATCCTCATGAGACATTATCTCGCATTAAACGTCTTTTATTGACTCAGCGGGCCTTCAAGGAAGCTGGTCTGGAGTTTTTCGATAGTCAGTCTTTCTTTTTATTTTTTGAATTTCTGGTATTCTGATAAGATATCTCGTTTTTTCCTCACTTTATAGCTTACGATAAACTTATTCCTGTCTACGATATTGAGCCAATCGAGAAAATCACCGATGCTTACTTGGATCAATTTTTATACTGTAATTTTTTCTTTTCTTTCCCTATTTTTAAGTTTGAAAATCATTCATTTTTTTTTTTTTTTTTTTTTTTTTTTTTCTTTTCTCTTTACGAACTACTGATCAATATGTATTTTGAATCATAGTTGAAGCCGACAAGCGTGGCTTATTTCCTGCTTGGATTAAGCCTGGTGATACTGAGCCACCTCCCTTACTTGTTTACAAGTGGTGCCAAGGAATCAATAATTTAAATGAAATTTGGGAAACTGCTGATGGGGAATGTAATGTGATGCTCGAAACTCAGCTCTCAAAGCCTTATGAAAAAATGGACTTGACGTTGTTAAATCGACTTTTAAGATTGATTATGGATCATAACTTGGCTGATTATATCACAGCAAAGAACAACATTGTACTGACTTACAAAGATATGTCTCATGTGAACTCTTATGGTTTGATTCGTGGCTTGCAATTTTCTAGCTTTGTGTTTCAATTTTATGGTAAATATATCTCCTTTTCCAATTTTTATACAGCACCATTTTCTTATCTATTAATTATGATCTTTGGTCACTTTAGGATTGGTTCTTGATCTATTGATTATGGGACTTCAACGTGCTAGCGAAATGGCTGGGCCCCCTCAACTCCCCAATAATTTTTTGCAGTATCGAGATACAGCCACTGAAACCCGTCATCCCATTCGATTATACTCTCGCTATGTTGATAAAATTCATATTCTCTTTCGCTTTACTGCTGAAGAAAGTCGAGACTTGATCCAGAGATTTTTATCTGCAAATCCAGGTCTGCTTAACTTCTTTTATATATGATCGATACGTCTTGGATTATTAAACTTACCTGTTTTTGTATATCTTTATTAGATCCAAACAATGAAAATATTATTGGTTACAACTCCAAGAGATGCTGGCCTAGAGACTGTCGAATGCGATTGATTAAGCATGACGTCAATTTAGGTCGTGCTGTGTTTTGGGACATTAAGAACCGTTTACCAAGATCTTTAACCACGATAGAATGGATAGACACAAACGCCAGTGTCTATTCCAAAGACAATCCTCAATTATTGTTCAGCATGTGCAATTTTGAGGTTCGTATTTTACCGAAAATTCGTAATGTGGGTGAAGCTTTTACTTTAAAAGATGGAGTCTGGAATTTAGTAAATGAAGCTACAAAAGAACGGACCGCTCAAGCTTATCTCCGTGTCAGTGATTATGGTATTGACCAATTCCACAATCGAATCCGACAAGTCTTGATGGCTTCGGGTTCTACAACTTTTAGCAAAATTGTCAACAAATGGAACACAGCTATCATTGGACTGATGACTTACTATAGAGAAGCAGTTATACATACAAATGAGATGTTGGATCTCCTAGTTAAAAGTGAAAATAAAATTCAGACTCGAGTGAAAATTGGTCTGAACTCTAAAATGCCTTCTCGTTTCCCGCCCGTTGTCTTTTATACTCCTAAGGAATTGGGTGGCTTGGGGATGTTATCCATGGGTCATATTTTGATTCCAGCCTCTGACCGAAGATGGGCAAAGGAAACTGACCCGACTGTTGCTTATTTCCGACAAGGAATGAGTCATGATCAAGACCAACTTATTCCCAATTTGTATCGATATATTCAGCCTTGGTCATCTGAATTTGAAGATTCAGCGCGTGTTTGGTCAGAATATGCTATGAAGAGAAAAGAAGCCAACGCTCAAAATCGTAGACTTACTCTTGAAGATTTAGAAGACAGTTGGGACCGTGGGATACCGCGAATTAATACCTTGTTTCAAAAAGACAGACATACTTTGGCATATGATAAAGGATGGCGTGTTCGAACTGATTGGAAGCAATATCAGTTATTAAAACATAATCCTTTTTGGTGGACTAATCAACGTCATGACGGCAAATTATGGCAGTTGAATAATTATCGTGTTGATGTTATAGCTGCCTTAGGAGGCGTGGAAGGAATTTTAGAACACACCCTTTTTAAAGGTACATACTTCCCCACTTGGGAGGGATTGTTTTGGGAAAAAGCATGTTTCTCTGGTGATACCCCTCTTCTTATGTTCGATGGGACTGTCAAACTTGCTCAAGATGTGGTGGAGCATGATGTTCTACTTGGAGATGATGGAAGACCCCGTAACGTACTTGAGGTGGTTGATGGCGTTGCGCAGCTGTACAACATAGTGCCTCAACATGGGCAACAACTCGTGGTGACGGGAAATCATATCCTTTGTCTTGTGGCCAATCAAGTCTCCTACACTCTAACTTGGTCTGATAAACTCAACCATTACACTGTTGATTGGTTTGATCAAAAAACAACTAAATCATGTACTTTCGATGTTGAGGGAAGCCTTGATGCCACTTTAGAACGCATCAACCAATTTGTCGACCAACTACACAATCAATCATTTATCCAAAAGAATAATTATTACGCTCAAATGACTGTACGAGAATATCTTCAACTTCCTCCTTGGGCTCAGAAAGAATGGCAACTTTATCGAACAAGTGTTGATCATTCTCACGTGAAAACACCTGATTGTGACCCATACATTTTGGGTCGTTGGCTGGCTCATCGTGTTGTCACGAAAGCAGGAATTGAATTAAACCTAGAAGGATTGGAAGATCAAGTGGATTCTTTTCTTCATTCTCAATTGGATAATGAATCTGTTTCATTCTCTCCATTTATTCGCTCGCTTTCTCCTGATGGCTCAGATTGCTCAAATTCGAGTTATTCTACTGCTCCTACCTCAGTTCATAGTATTAATTTTGATGGCTACAAAAGTACAAAAGAATTATTGATTAGTTTAATTCAAGAATCCCGAACTAAGAATTCTCCCATAATTCAGATTCCAATTTGGTATAAATTGTGTAACCTGAACATTCGTCATCGGTTGCTAGAAGGGTTGATTGATGGTAACTGCGGTATGATTGATAAACAAGAAGGAACTGTCAAGTTTAAACGCGTAGAATATTTATGTGAAGAAGATCTTATTTGGCTTGCCCAGAGTTGTGGCTACAAAGTGGATGACCGTCATGATTATGGAAGTAATTACTTTTCTACTCCTATTATTCGTATAAACCAAATTCTTCAACCTCGAAAGTATCATGGTTTTAAAGTTGATGGAAATCGAAAGTTTTTACGTGAAGACTTTTTAGTTTTGCATAACTCGGGATTTGAAGAATCGATGAAGTTAGTACTTTTTTTTTTCTAAAAGAATAAATCAATAAAAGGTTTCTTTTATATTATTATCGTTTTCTTTAATTGAATGATCCGGGGGTTTTTTTTTTTTCTTTTCAAATAGATTTAAGAAGCTCACAAATGCCCAGAGATCTGGGTTGAATCAGATTCCTAATCGTCGATTTACGTTATGGTGGTCGCCTACGATTAACAGAGCAAATGTTTATGTTGGATTTCAAGTCCAATTGGATTTAACTGGAATATTTATGCATGGAAAGATTCCTACCTTGAAAATCTCTTTGATTCAGATTTTTAGAGCTCATTTGTGGCAGAAGATTCATGAGTGAGTTTCTTTACTATTATTGTTTTTCAATTATTATTATTATTATTTTGGAGGGGAGAGGGGGAGATATTTGATTTTTTTTGATTTATCTTTTTTATCTTATTATGTTTTTTACTGATGGAGCTTTTGAGGGTTTTAGATCTGTCGTGATGGATCTTTGTCAAGTATTTGATCAAGAATTAGAAGCTTTACAAATTGAAACGGTTCAAAAAGAAACTATTCATCCTCGGAAAAGTTACAAAATGAATAGCTCTTGCGCGGATATTTTGTTATTCAGTGCATACAAATGGAATATTACTCGGCCTTCACTTTTGACCGATTCAAAGGATGTTTTAGATGGAACGACAAGTCAAAAGTATTGGATTGATGTGCAATGTCGATGGGGTGATTTCGATTCTCATGATATCGAACGGTATACCAAGGCTAAATTTTGTATGGAATTATTCCTCTTTGTTCTTTTAGCATCAATAAAACAAACAAGATAGCTTACGTGCTTCCAATTTCTATTATCTTCTTATTAGTGGATTATTCAACTGATAATACATCCATTTATCCATCGCCCACTGGTTTAATGATTGGAATCGATCTTGCTTACAATCTTCATTCAGCTTATGGAAATTGGTTCCCCGGCGCCAAACCATTGATTCAGCAAGCGATGGCCAAGATCATGAAGGCTAATCCTGCACTCTATGTTCTTAGAGAGAGAATTCGAAAAGGGTTGCAGCTGTATTCTTCTGAACCAACAGAACCCTATCTCAATTCGCAGAATTATTCTGAATTATTTTCGAACCAAATTATATGGTTTGTTGATGATACGAATGTGTATCGAGTTACTATTCATAAAACGTTTGAGGGTAATTTGACTACTAAGCCTATCAACGGAGCTATTTGTAAGTTGAAGTTGCTGTAGATAAGATAGCATTCAAAGTGTATGCTGACTTATATATATATATATATTTGTAGTCATTTTTAACCCTCGAACTGGTCAACTTTTTCTTAAAATTATTCATACTTCGGTTTGGGCAGGTCAAAAGCGTCTAGGACAGCTTGCGAAATGGAAGACGTGAGTGATTTTCCTTTTTTTGGGGGGGTGGGGGGAAGATTTTTAGTGAATATTACTGAGACATGGATTTTTTTTCTAATCTATATTATCAATTTAGTGCTGAAGAAGTAGCTGCTCTAATTCGTTCTTTACCTGTAGAGGAACAACCTAAACAGGTTATTGTGACGCGGAAAGGAATGTTAGATCCGCTTGAAGTGCATTTACTTGATTTTCCAAATATTGTGATCAAAGGAAGTGAACTTCAGTTACCGTTTCAATCAGCGATGAAACTTGAAAAATTTGGGGATCTGATATTAAGAGCAACTCAACCTCAAATGATTTTAGCTAATCTATTTGATGATTGGTTGAAGTCAATATCTTCTTATACCGCCTTTTCTAGGCTGATTTTATTATTACGTTCATTACATGTTAATCAAGAGAAGACGAAGATTATTCTTCGGCCGAATAAGTCTACTATAACTCAACCTCATCACGTGTGGCCTACTTTAACAGATGAAGAATGGATGAGAGTAGAATTGGCCTTGAGAGATTTAATCTTGGCTGATTATGCTAAGCGGAATGCGGTTAATACAGCTTCCTTGACAAGCTCAGAAATTCGGTATGTTTTGATTCTGATTATTGTCATGATTGTCTTTTTAGCGTATATAGATACTGATGCTAATTTGATTAATTTGCAGAGATATTATTTTGGGTATGGAGATTCAAGCCCCATCAATTCAACGGCAGCAAATGGCGGAGATTGAAAAAACTGCTGAACAGGCCAATCAAGTAACTGCAACTCAAACTCAAACTACTAACGTACATGGTGACGTTATTCAAGTAGTTACAACCACACAATATGAGACTCAGACTTTTTCATCTAAGACGGATTGGAGGATACGAGCCATCAGTTCAACCAATTTACCACTTCGTTTACAGCATTGCTATGTGCAAAATGATGATGTTTCTGATGTGCTACCTACATTTGTTTTGGCAAAGAATATTATGAAATCATTTGTTTGTTCAGCTGATCTTCGGACTCCTATCGCTGCTGTTCTCTTCGGTCAAGCTGCACCTGATAATAGTCGAGTGATTGAAGTTCGCGCGGTAGCTGTTATACCTCAGCGAGCTAGTCAAAGGTCAATTGAATTACCAAATGCTTTACCTAAACATCCATTACTTGATGATATGAAAATTGTTGGAATCATACATACTCAAGCTCAAGAATCACAAACTTTATCACCTTATGATGCGATTTTATTTTCTAAATTAATGGCTCAACATTCTCAATTAGATGGAACGAGTATTATGTTAACGGTTGCTTTTACGCCTGGTTCCTTGTCACTTTCAGCTTACGTTTTAAGCCCTAAAGGGTTTGAATGGGGTCGGAATGCTGATCCAAATGCTCCTAATGGGTATAACCCTGCTAGTATGTCGGAGAGAGCTCAGTTATTGTTGAGTGACAGGATTTTGGGTAGTACTTTTGTGCCTCATGGTGGAATTTGGAATGTTAGTTTTTCTTTTCTTTTTTCTTTCAAAAAAAAAAAAAGAAAAGAAAAGAAAAAGACACACGCTTATTTTTTAATCATTTTATTCATATACATAGTATTCTGTTGGTTTAGGACCACAGTTTATGCCAACGATGGAGTATACGATGACATTAGCTGGTCAACCATTACCGTTTTGGGACGCTGCTCATCGACCTAATCATTTTATGAGCTTCCAGAGCATGATTGTTGATGAGGAGGTTATTGAATCTGATGTCGTGGATCCATTTAGTTGAGGAATAATGGTATCTATCTATATATATATTGCAGTAATAGTTAATCAATGAAAAAGATATGGGTTGTTTGTTTGATTGTGAGAGGAGACGGGGGTTATATGTATAAGAAAAGTAAATTCTTTCTTGGTGATGGTGATATATACATGTATGCCTGTTGCATTGTGAAATTGTCCCTTGAATGTATTTAAAATGAGGTATGCGAAGCTGTATATATTGGAATTATTACAATCCTGGGGTTATATATATATATATATATGCTTCCTCTAGCTAAATTATCTATTTGTCTATCTATCTATACTTTATATTGTGAGAAGGTAGCAGGTGAAGGGAGGTGAGGGAGGTTTATGTTTATGGGTGATTCCAGGATTGAATAAAGTTGAAGAATTTAGCACTAATTTGGGGTTCTAAGCACAGATTGATCAGCAACTGTGCACCTTACAACAACAACAACAGTCTACAATGAATTATTCAGTGCTAAACTAGACAAAAGACTCTGGACAGTTCATACAGTGCTTGTAAAATGTTAGAAGAAGACAAAAGCAAAAACTAGAGGAATGGAAGATGGTAGGGGAGGGAGGGGGGAGTGGGAGAGAAATGGGATGGGATGGGGTGGGGGATGGGAGAGGAGGAGAGAGGGAGAGAGAGAAAAAAAAAAAAAAAAGAAGAAGACTGAAGACTGAAGACTGAAGCCAAGTCTATATACAATTCATCATTAAAGTGAACTATAATACAATATGTCCAATCAACTTGTATTATTATTATTATTTTATTTTATTATTATACCAAGTAAAGAACATAGTCTCAAATGATAGTTTTATTTATATATAAATATATTTTTTTAGGAGAAGGAGAAGGAGATATATACATAGGTTCCAGTTGATGTTTTGATGTTTTGATTTTTGATTGGATGAGTGAACTTAATTTCAGAATCATGTGGTTGGTTGGATTGTATTCTTATAAGATAAGATAGAGATATCAAAGAAGATTTTGGAAGGTTTATCAGAGAATGTGGCTGAATTTGACTTTGAAGTGTTTGATAAGATGAATTAAATCAAATTATGTTGGGTTTTGTCACCAGATGACCTATGCACAAGGTCGAGGGTGTTCCTGGAAGTGAGATGAGGAGAGTAGTTTAGAAACTTCTTCAAAGCACAGAGGAAATGTTTGAGGAAGTGATTCAAAGATGACTCAAAGGAAGAGCTACTGCTTTGAGATATGTTCGATAAGAGTTCTAATATAATTTAAAGGTAATATTAACATTCTTAAGATCTCACAAAGGGTTGAAAACTCAATAATCAAAGATTTAGGATTTAGAAATGATTACTGAGAAAAATAAGGAAAGATACAATAATAATGATTTAACTTGAAGCTTTACCACTATTAACTATATATAGGTTTTATAATTTAATTCTAAAGGAATATCAAACCAAAATCCAACCCCTTTTATATCCATTACTCCTCCTCGCATTGACCTCATACCCATCCATCATTCTGCACACCACAGACCTCCAAAAATACACCTGTTACCCCTGGACCCTCCTCACTAACATCCGTTAACCCTTTAATCCTCCACTAACCATCCCGTCAATGCTCACTACTCCTTTTAATAACCCACAGATACTTAATAAACCTTTTAGCGGACTATTACATTAACTATTGCGCTGTGTGTTGCTTATTGAGGAAAAGACTAAAACACACTATTGAGAGATTGACTAATTTAGATTTAAAGTTTAGGCTAGCACGGTTGAATAGTGAGTACACAAAGGAAAGTTGCAGTTGCTATGTAGAATTGTTTTCTGCGCTTTGAGTATGGATTTAGACCTCTGTATCATTGATTTAATGAGCTGCTTTTGCCTCAAGTGTCACGTGGCGTGTAACAGGTTTGGGTGTATGAGAATAAACTGTTTCAACAAAAAGTGAGGTGGAAGAGGATGTTAAAAGTGGCCTGGAAGAAAAAAAAAATTAAAATTTAAAAAAAAAATTTAAAAATAAAATAAAAATAAAAATAAAATAAAATAAAATAAAATTCCCACCTGTTTTTCATTTTCATTTTTATTTTATTTTTTATTTTTATTTTTATTTCTTCTCATAACTTGGCAACTATTCATTTTAAATACATATATGGTACTCATATTGTTCCAACTCTCCCTAACCACCATGTAGAAAACAGTTATAACATTTTTATATTTTGATCAGATAACATTTATATATATATATAATTAAAATAAAATAAAATAAATAAATAAATAAATAAAATAAATAAATAAATAAATAAAATAAAATAAAATAAAATAAAATAAAATAAAATAAAATAAAATAAAATAAAATAAAATAAAATAAAATAAAATAAAATAAAATAAAATAAAATAAAATAAAATAAAATAAAATAAAATAAAATAAAATAAAATAAAATAAAATAAAATAAAATAAAATAAAATAAAATAAAATAAAATAAAATAAAATAAAATAAAATAAAATAAAATAAAATAAAATAAAATAAAATAAAATAAAATAATAAAATAAAATAAAATAAAATAAATACCAAATTTAAAATTTTGAAAATATTGAATTTTTTTTTTGAAATGTGAGAGAATGAGTAAGGTGACAAGGCTGTTTCTCTTTCAGCATTGAAATGAGTGAGTATGATAAGAAATTTCATCATCATCATCATCAAATAAAAAATACCTCACCTTACCAGTGGGTGCAGCCGCCCTCAGCATCAACAACAGCCTGCATCCTAGTAGGCATGGATGAAACTAAATTATCTAGTATATCTCTCAGAAAGCTTTCCCAAGTCATGTGAATGGCCTTACTCATCTGAGGGATTGTTTTTGGTTGATAAAGTTGAGAATTAGAATATTTGATTTCTTGCCATACATTCTCAATTGGATTGAGATCAGGAGACTGTACTGGCCACTGGCCAGTCTATCATCTTGCATAAGTGAAGTACTTCATGGAATTGAGCAGCAAGGTGTGAGGTGTGAATTGGGGAATTATCTTCTATTAAGATTAGCTGGTTGTGTCCATCATTTTTTGCAAGCCAGAGAAGTAAGTTTAAGAGATAAACATTTTGAATAAAATCTTTAGTTGTTTGTTGCTTTTCTGGAAGAAATACAAAAGGGCTCTTAAAATTTCATGAAAAGAGCCCCAGACCATTAGCAAGGATCTACCACTCTTGAAAGTGGGTATGAGACAATCTTTTTTGAACTTTTCTTGAGTTTGACAGCTTGTCTTTCCAATTTCAAAACTTGGTTTTTCAGACCATAGCACAGCCTTCCAATCATTAATGGTTCAGTACAAATGGGCTTGAGAAAACTTGAGGCAGTAAGTTTTGTGCAAGGAGTTAATAAATGCCTTTTTTTACAGCAGCATGGCTATGGAATCCAAGTTTGTGTGCATGCCTTTGATGTACAAGGTGAGATTTCATTCTTAAGTGTGTCCATGATTTCAGCTAATGCTGATCTTCTGTTTTTTTTAACAGGACTTGGCTGATTTCTTGAAGGTCTCAATCAGAAGAAATACAAGGTCTTCCAGGGTGTTGGACAGGTCCCACTGTTCCAGTGATATTGTCAGTATAGTCTAGTATATAAGTATGATATAATAGTGTTTATTTATGGTCCTACTACTTATTGATAAATGATTGAGTAATTAAACCTCAGGGGAAGACTAATAAAATAGTTATACTCAAATAAAACTCACAATACTTGGATTTAAATGCGTGCTAGTGGTGGAAAATAGATGTATAAAATATAGTTAGAGCTTATATAAAGATAATATCAATTTATAATGGCTTTATAATATATTTCTGAATGCTAATAATTGTATAGTAGTGTTTGTTTGAATTGTAGTAATTGAATGATGATAAATAACCATCAAAATCCCTCCTTACTTATACCCAAATCCACTGGAGTGCACAGACCTTCAATCCAGATGATGTCACTGCTATCCCCGGCAAATACAGCACTGTGAGGGCCCATCACCTCCCCATGGCGTCCACTTCAAGCAGTTTCAACACCCAGACCTCCAGTAAGGACCCTCCATCACTATTAATGATACCACAGATCTATACCATAAATAGAAAATCCAGATAAAAGCGGATACCATAAAGAAACAGATAAAATAAACAATCAAAAAGAGATTTAATGAAACCAAAAGCATATAAAGGAAACAAATAAAATTTCCAAGCCCCCAATAACATCCCCAAGCATCCACATTAACCCATAAATGTCCTTCCAACCCATAAATCCGTGAATAACCATCCAAGGAAGTAATTTAAGTTGTCCAAACTGGGTGTATGCGCCTGATATATGTGTCCATGCTTCTGTAGGCGTTGTGAGTCCACTGATTTCGTCCATATGACCTAAAATAAGCAGAAAAACAAAGGTTATAGGCTATTAAGGGGCTAAAACCCACTTATATACCTAAATATACATAATATACTGCATATTTCACTGAATATGAGATTTATGTATACATATAAGCTTATGTATGTCAATAATTACTTCATATCACTTAAGATAAGTATATTATGACTCCATTAACACCTTAATAAGTATTATTAGGCTATGGATAAGCTATTTAAACTACTATAAGTTATATAATGAATAATAATTATATATATATATAATATAATAATATATATTATTATTTTAACCTTATTTTTAAGATATAAGCTTAATTTACTTAAGGTTATCTTATTTTAAGTATAAGAAATACTCAGTCCTAGCAATATCTAGGCTGACAGATATCATGCACAATGGCCTGAGGAATCTCATAATACATAGATATTTGGTATGGATTGGCCCCTCACATTGACATGCCAGCTATCTTTGCCTTCTCTTTGGTTGTCAAGTGCTTCTTTTTGGTTCAAACTCACTGTTATCCTGGATATTCCCAGAACTGAGTAGAGAGTACTTATAAATTATGTTAAACACATGGAGTATACATGGGAACATTAAATAAAGGTACACAGGTTGTATACATAAGTGAAATTTATAATAAAATACAATATATGCCATTAAAACACCTTATATACAAACATATATCCACATTTTATAAGTCTTATGTACTTAATTTTATGTTGGAATATGCTAAGGTAACCTTAAGAACCTTAAAAATAAGGCTACATAGTTTTTAAGTAGACTCAAAGCTGTTTTTTCATTGTTTTATGTGAAAAACAAGAAATACACTTTATATCACTTAAAAGCTGACTATATGTGCTATAAATTTAATAATATTAAAAATTTTTCAAGACAGATTGATTTGTCTTAACTAGGACTATTGATTTGGCCACTCAAATTCATAAAAATAACACTTTTCAAATTTGGTGTTTTTTATGCCAGAAATGGCTTCTGTGTACTGGCCACATACTGCCTGCATTGTTCCCATGTGAATAGCTTCATTTTTAGAAAAGTTAGCTTTTTCACACTATAATTACCCCACATTCTATGCCCACTGTGGGTAAACACACTAAAATAGGTGACAGGCACTTATTTAGTGTCCTAATTTAATTATAGGTGCATTGACCTTATTATATGCACTAATTTCATTTATAATCTCAAACTTGGCACCATAAAATCACTACCACCCTTAAATTTGCTTAAATTTGTCAAGGATTAATCCATGCAAGCACTTTCCAAGGACTTCATTCAGTTACACCACATCTCATGTCCTTTTTGGGTTTCTCAGTGGTTCCTCAGTCAATTTTGGTCATTTTTGGATGGGGATTTCATGTAGTAATTTGGAATAATTAGTCCCATAACTTCTACTTTTAATCCCATTAAATATTGTGTTATATTTAGTGTTTTTCTTTCTTTTTTTAGTCTCTTATTTTAAGATATTACATGCATATACTCTCTTTTTTGCTTATTCATTTATTCTGATAGACTATCCCTATTGCTCCAGAATTTTGGCAGGTGATATCACTCTAATTATGTTATTTTCCATTCTTTATGTTGATGGACAGGTGTATTAGCTAGAATGAGGTGTAATTAGCTGTGTATAGGACTGGTAAATCAAGGGGGTACATTGGAGAATCTTTGGGTATAAAAGGAGGGGGTTTTTGGTCTTGTTTTCTACATTCTTTATCATTACAATCAAAATATATAACCAATACAATTACAATACATATAATTAGTACTTTTAAAGTCTTTGAATAGTATCTGAATTATTACATATATTTTTCTACCAACTATAAGATTGTAACCCATATACAATTGGTGAGATAAAAATTACTGAGACCCTTATATTGAGTTTTATTTTAGTACTTATTAGATTTGTACTACAGTATCCATATAGGACCATAAAAATCTTCTAGACAACTGAATATTAAATCTATTCATGTCTCTGTACTTGAACTCAGCCTAAAACTCACATCATAGGTGCAAGGGTCAGGTAAAAATGTAGGTAAGGTCTGCACTTAAACAGTAATAGAGAAAAAAAATGTAATATAAGTAAAATATAAAAGGAAAATGAGAAATTTGTACTTACCTTGAGGCATGAGGGGTGTTGGTGGTGGTAGCAGGAAGAAACAAGGCTGATAATTCATATTATGCATGCACTGGGTGAAAAGTTTGGTCTGGCCACTGTACAATTGACCATCAATTTAGACCAATTATGCATTTTTTTTGCATTAATTTGCCATTTTTTCTCCAATCATTGCTTATGCTAATGTTTATCAAAAAAAATTTTTCTAGAAGATTTTTATGGTCCTATATGAGTACTTTAGAACGAATCCAATAAGTATTAAAATATAACTCAATATAAATGTCTCAGCAATTTTTATCTCACTAATTATATATGGGTTACAATCTTATATTTGGTAGAAAAATAGATGTAATAGTTCAGATACTATTCAAAGACTTTAAAAGTAATAATGATAGGTATTTTAGTTGTATTGGTTATATATTTTGATTGTAATGATAAAGAATGTGGAAAATAAGACCATAAAACCCCTCCTTTTATACCCAATGATTCTCTAATGTACCCCCTTGATTTACCAGTCCTATAAACAGCTAATGACACCTCATTCTAGCTAATACACCTGTCCAATTACAAAATTTCATAATTTATGTGATAATGTAGGATAATTGAGAACCATATAATCTTAACAGTACAGAAAATAAGCTTCTTATGTATTTAATTCTCATTTTTTTTATACTTCATGTCATTCACCACACAATATGGGGGGTGGACTTGCTAGCAAGTCTGCAACCTTGGACCCAAACTCACCACAGATTGAACACACCATTAGCTATTGATAAAGGAACCATAAAATCAGGGATGAACACCATTTAGCAAAACAGTTTTAGGTGGGTGTTCAAGTAGAGTTCAGTATGGGTTCACTATGAGTTCAGTCTGAGTTCCATCTGAGTTCCATCTGAGTTCAGGTTGAGGACTTGCTAGAAAATCCACCTCCTATATTGCATAGTGGTTTTGTATCTATTTTCAAACATTCAATATCTACCTTTCAAAATGACATGTTTCACTTTGTTTTTCCCATAGCCCGTTTTGTCTCATATATCATTTCTTCCACTTGCATTTATCCCACATATTATTTCTTTCTCTTCCTCTTCCTTGCACAACCATTTCATACTGCACAATATTCCCTTCTCCCCCCTCCTCCTTATCTTGTGAATCGAGTCCAGAAACCTCTTTTGACTTAGACTAGCAGCTTTCTAAATCTTGGCTTCCTGTCAGCTTAAAGCTAATTTTTTATCTTTTAGCCTTAGCAACTCATTACATGTTGCAAACTAAACCTCTTCACTATATCTCAACCATAACAGCAAAACAAGATCATTTGAGAATACAAAAAAACTGACTCGCTTAATGTGCAGGGTTTTGAATACAATATGGGTTATCAAATTTTTAAATCCATAATTTCAAAATACCTCTTTTTTCCACCAAATCAACCATGATTATTTTTTAAAATATGCCATATTGTGCCCCAAAAACGCCTTTTTACTGATAATTAATGTAAAGTTTGTGGCTTTCTTTTTGTTTTATGAAGTAACTTTTAAATAATTTAAAATTCATAACTTTGATAACCCCTAATGAATATAAAAATGTGATCTCAAGTCCATAAAAGATAATGTTTGAAATAGCATCCCATTAAATTTACTTAGATTGATGTGATTTTATGTCAAAATTGGCTTTTTTTTCAGGCTGAGATCAAGTACAGAGATGTGAATAGCATAATTAGTCAGTTTTCTAGAAGATTTTATTAGTCCTATATGAATACTGTAGTATAAATCCAATAAGTATTAAAATAAAACCCAATATATGGGTCTCAGTAATTTTAATCTCACTAATTAAATATGGGTTACAGTCTTATAGTTGGTATAAAAATAGATATAATAGTTCAGATACTATTCAAACACTTGAGAAGTACTATTGATATGTATTGTAATTTTATTGGTTATATATTTTGATTGTAATGATAAAGAATGAAGAAAACAAGACCAAAAAACCCCCTCCTTTTATACCCAAAGATTTTCCAATGTACCCCATTGATTTACCAGTCCTATACACAGCTAATGACACCTCATTCTAGCTAATAAACCTGTCCATCAACATAAAGAATGGAAAATAACATAATTAGAATGATATCACCTGCCAAAATCCTGGAGCAATAGGAATAATCCATCAAAATAAAAGAATAAGCAAAAAAAGAGAGTATATGCATGTAATATCTTAAAATAAGAGACTAAAAAAAGAAAGAATAAAACTAAATAAAACAAAATATTTAGGGGGATTTAAAGTAGTAATGATGGGGCTAATTACTCCAAATCACTACATGAAATCCCCATCCAAAAATGACCAAAATTGACTGAGAAACCACTGAGAAACCCAAAAAAGAACATGAGATGTGGGGTAACTGAATGCAGTCCTTGGCAGGTGCTTTCATGGGTAAATGCTTGACAAATTTAGGAAAATTTAAACATGGTAGTGATTTTTTGGCACCAAGTTTGAAATTATAAATGAATTTACTGCATATAATAAGGTCAATGCACCTATAATTAAATTAGGACACTAAATAAGCGCCTACCATCTATTATAGTGTGTTTCCCCATGTCGGGCATAGAATGTAGGGTAATTATAGTTTGAAAAAGGTAAATTTGCTAAAAATGAAGCTATTCACATGGGAAAAATGCAGGCAGTATGTGGCCAGTACACAGAAGCCATTTCTGGCATAAAAAACAACAAATTGAAAAGTGTTATTTTTATACATTTTAATAGACAAATCAATAAACATAATTAAGAAAAGTTGATCTGTCAAAGTGCATTTTTAATATAATTAAATTTATAGCACATATATTCAACTTTAAAGTGATTTAAAGCACAATTCTTGTTTTCACATAAAACAATGAAAACAACAGCTTTAAGTATGCTTAAAAGCTATGTAACCTTATTTTTAAGGTTTTTAAGGTTACCCTAGAATATTATAACTTAATATGAAGTACATAAGACTTATAAAAGGTGGATATATGCATGTATATAAGAGGTTATAATGGCATATATTGTATTTTATCATAAATTTCACACATGTATACAACTTGTGTACCATTATTTATTGTTTCCATGTATACTAAATTTTTTTAACATAATTGATAAGTACTTTTCACTGTCTTGGGAATATCCAGGCTGTCAATTTTACATTAGCAAATGTGATGGTAGTAGGTGAATTCCCATTAATTCAAAATCAATTACATAATGAAGTAAATTATTTTGATGATTGTACTTGCAAACAATTACTCATCATAATAAAAAAAAGTTTTAAAAATGAGTTTCACCTGTTCATTCCTACGGAATTGATAAGTTCAGCTCTTTGTTACTTTCATTAAAAATAGTGAGAAGGGGAATATGGAATCAGGATATAAAATAATAAAAGCAGGGTTAGCTTGTGAAAACCCACTACCTTATTTATTTAAAAACCAGCAGTATTTGAAGTAAAATAAATTTAAGTGATAAATTGGACTAGTGGGTGTAAAGTAAGGGTCAAAGTCAGTTGGAAACCACTGCTTTTTAAGGATGCGTAATCACTATTCTCAAAGCAGAAACAATGCTATTTCAAATTAACAATATCACTATTTAAAATTAGAAGTGTTTCTCTTTAGAAAGCAGAAATATTTCTACAAAAGTGACACAAGGAGAGCAAGGGCATAAGAAGTTAATGACACATGGACTGTAGAGCTCTGGCTTTAGTGCACATTTGAAAATTTATATTGAATACTAGTTTGAATGATTTCAGAAACTGGCCAATTAGCCTAGTTTATTAATTTCACAAGACATTTGGTAATTTAATATTTAAAGCACAATTGTACTTGCTCTAAGATCATTTTTATGGGGGAGTGGAGAGTGGGAAAGTGAGGTAAGAAAGATAGGATGGGTGAAGGGATATACTTGAAAAGTGACCAACTCTCTCAGATTCAATATCATTCAACATTTTATAACATTTTATTTGATATTTTTATTTATCAGAAAAACATTAAAAGTTTTCTTTTATTTTATTTCTTCTAATTTATATTTTATATTTTATATTTTATGTTTTTATTCTTTTTGTTGACTTGTACAGTATGAAGAGCTGATTTATACAATAATTTAGAAGAGATAGAATATTGCATGAGTAGATAATCTAGTTTAATGGCAATAATATAGAAATTTAAATAAATGTTTCAATTATTATTTTTCACATTGAACAGCTTAAAACTTCAAATTAATTATAAAGTAAATAAATAATCTCTATTTAATTTGGTTTAATGACAAAAAAATAAGAATAAGTTTATGTTGGTTAAAGGAGATACTCTAAAACAATGAAATTGATTTCCTTTTATAGGAAAAATAAATACAATGTGAAATTTGTTGAAGTCAACAATATCATTGATAAGAAAGTTAAGTTTTAATTTAAAAGTAATTTAATATAATGTTATAATATAAATTAAATGGTGAAAGATTAAGTTTAATACAATAAATTGAAATAAAATTAAAATTTAAGTTTAATAAAAATCAATGTTAAATTAAATTTATTCCCTTAAATTTCCAAGGAAATACTAAAGGCCCTTTTCTTGCTCTCCCTGGCCCCCCTCTAGCCAACTTCAAGCAAGGTCTGATTCCCAGTAATTCCATGAACTTAGATAATCTACAAATTTTCTGTAATTTTATTTCTTTTACTCCACTCAATTCAATTACTTTATAAAATTTATAGAATTATAATTTAAATAAAAAGGTTTGGATTAATAAAATTAACTAATTAAAGAAATTAAAATAACTTGTAAAACTACAGCACATGTTTGTTTCACCATGGGGGGAAAAATTACAAAAAAAAATTTCTTTTCCCTTAAGACCCACCTATTACCTTTAAGTGCCAAAAATATTTGTTGCATAAGTGTTGCATAACCATTGCGCCATTTTTTCAGCCCAAGACAAACCTAACATTTATTGTAGTGTAAGATAGCCAAATAATTTAATTACACAATATAATACTTAAAGAATTAGAAATATCAGCTTTATAGTATTTTAATAATTAAGTAATTAAATATTGAGTAATATTTCTAATCATACCAGTTTAAATATGTTAAATAAGTACTGACTGACACTTTCTCACACTAAAAAAACAATAAAAAAATATTAAATTTTTTTCTTATATTTATTTTATAGAATTTTTTAATTGGAAATTTCTTTTGAAGGAACCCATCTATCAAATTAAGTAAGATTTTCATTATTTATTTATAAATACTCAGCTCCCCTTTCTCTAGTATGATTACTTTCATTAAAGATTTTTTCAATTTCAGCCTTCCTATTTATTTCCAAAGATTTAGATCCATGTCTTCCCCTTCTTTTAGGAAATAAATCAGGATTATTTGAAATACAAGGCTTTATTAAAGATATTTGAAATACTGAATGTCTTCTATCATATGGAGATTATAACAAAACTTAAACAGCATTATTTCCAATCATCTTTTTTACAAAAAATAGACCAATAAATGTGTCTTTAAATTTATTGTTGCCTTGTAAGTTAAAATGCACTGTAAAAATAAGAATTTCATCTCCTTTATAACTCCATTCTTTACGGGATTTAATCCATCTTTTCTTCTCATATTGATATGAATTTTCAATACATTTTTGTAAGTCATTTCTACATAATTTTTGTATTTGAAGAAATGAATTAGAACCAGGATGTATATCTAACCAGGATAAGTTTTTTTTATAAAAGAGCTAGGAGTTCTCAGTAAATATCTTAAACATAACTTAAAAGGTCTTTTTTCAGTTAATGAATGAACAGTACTTTTATAAGCAAATTCAAGGCCTGGAAGAAGTGTTACCCAATCATGAGTATATCTATCATTATCCTTGAGTTCTAACCCAAATGCACAATATCTTCTTATCACGTCATATAAGGCTTGTATCATACTACCAGCCAATTCATCAGCTTGTGGATAATGTGCTGTGGAAAATTATAAATCACAACCACAAATATCCATTAAGGAAGTCAAAAATTTTGAAGTAAATTTTGGGTCTCTATCATAGATAATAGCTTTTAGAAATAAAGCAGTATTGAAGATGTTAGTCCACCATATAAAAGCTGATTCCTTAGCAGAAACATCTTTGTGGGTAGGAATAAATTTACAAATTTTTGTAAATCTATCTACTATTACCCAACAGGAGTTAGAGATATCTTTTTCTCCTTTTTCAAGACCAGTTATAAAATCCCCTTTATTTTTTTCCATGGTGAATCTCGAATTTCAATTTCTTGCATTAATCAAGCTCTTCTACCCATTTATTTTTTATATTTTGAGCAAGATTCACAAGAGTCAACATATTGTTTAGCATCTTCAGATATAGTACCCCACCAAGCAGTATTTTTCAATCTAATGATGGTTTTTTCCAGGTCAAAATTACCTGCCAATATGTCATCATGACACAATTCAAGAAATGTTTCCTTCATAAAAAAAGATATAACTATTACATTACTAAGTTTTCTTCTATAGTATATGAAGTCATCTTTTAAATAAAATTTTCCTTGTTCCAAAGCCCGTTGATACTTCACTGATAAAATTTTTATCAAAGTTTGGATTGATGCATTTTTTGGATCATAAAGGATAATTGAAATTTTTTTAAAATTTTCATCATCTTTATATGATTCAACAATAGTTTGCATTAATTCTTTTTCCATATCTAATATATATACTCCAAAAATATGAATAATATTTTCTTCAGTTATATATGCAGGGCTAGAATCATCATTTGGTAAAGGAAGTCTTGATACCATATCAACATTATAGTGTAGTAAACCAGCTCTATGAAGAATATTCATTCTTCCCCTGTATTCCTAAGCTGCAAGCTTCCACATAAACATATGTCTGTTGGGTGTCTTCATATTTAATAATGATTGCACAACACTACAACCAGTGATTAACTCAAGTTTATGGTACTCTAAATAGTAATGCGACTTCTCTAATGCCCACACTACTGCTAGACACTTCAATTAAGTTGCACCATATTTCAATTCACTTGGTCTCAAGGTTCTTGAAATATAGCATATTACCACTTCTGACATTTTTTCCTTCACCAATTGTTTGTGATGAAGTGAAGCTCCTAATCCTACAAAACTTCCATCTGTATATAATACAAAAGGTTTTGTAAAATCAGGTAATCCTAATATAGGTGCTGTAATTAAACATTTTTTAAAAGTGTCAAAAGCTTTTTTCGTTTCATCATTCAAGATGAAAGGAACATCTTTCTTAACTAGATTTGTCAAAGGCACAGAAATTACTTGTTAATTTTTTATATAATTTCTATAGTATCCACACATACCTAGAAAGGATTGAATTTGTCTTAGAGAAGTAGGTACAACAACATTCTTTATGGATGCTACTTTATTTTAATCCACACAAATTTGTAGACCTGACACAAAATGTCCCAGAACTTTTGAAGAATGAAAACATAATTTACATTCTTCAGAGCCAGAGTCATATTAATATCATCCATTTTCTGGAAGACATTAGTCATGTGTAGAATATGTTCATCAAATGTTTTTGAGAAAATAATGATATCATAAATATATACCATTAAACAACCTTCCATTAATTCTTGATGGAAAGTGTTATCCATAACATTTTGAAACACTGAATGTGTCAGCCAGGCTGCTTGTCAAGGGGTCTTTAATGTCTAGAAGGTTTTTAACGGCGGTCCAACGGCAGTAACAATGGAATTTTAGGATTTCAAAGCTTAGGGTACGTATCTATATCCTTTTATTAGAATTACTCAAATATAAGAGGTATGAAATATTATTATTATTATAAATTAATGAAATAGAAATACGAGAATGTAATTAATAAAACCAATAATAAATAGCAATAAGTATTTAATGGAATAAATGTTTGTTAAATGTAAGTAAGTAATGGAATGATCAAAAGCAATAAAAAAGAGAGGCCTTATATAGGCAAAGGAGAGACAAAGCACGACAATAAAATTCTAAAAACAGTAGTATGAGAGAGAGAAAAAAAGAATATTCCAGAAGGAATATTTTCAAATAAAGTTGTTCTAAAAAGAAGGCTTCAAAAAGATGTATTTACAGAATATGACAGGAATAAATTAATTCATTTAATATTTACTGTAAAGTTCAATTCTTAATAAGAAATTTGAATTTTTTGTATATATTTATTTTTATTTGAATATTAAATTTTTATTTTAAATTAAAATCTATTTTTTAATATAAATTTTTATTTCTTTCAACCTGTCAATGAGCTCAATGTTAGAAAACAAAAAGATAAGGGACATTTTTATATTTAATTTTAATTATTCATTAAATTTACCATTCTGTAATTAGTTAATTTATTATAGGTAATTTTAATGTAACTAATTTATAATTAAAATAATAAGGCATGGCTTCATCCAGTAAAAATTAATTACTTTACTGGGTAAGTCTAGCAGCCTGGCTGACACTCCGTCACTCTAAAAAAAAACAATAAAAAAAATGCTATGATTTTTTCTTTTTATATTTCTTTAGCAGAGTAGGAAGATTAGATATCTCTTTCCAAGTTATCAAAGAATCATATTCTGAAGATTTATTCTTGAAACTCAATAAGTATTCAGTACCTTTTTCAGCAGTAACTATTCTGTCATTTAGAATATTATCAATTTCTGCTGTCTCAGTAATTTCATTAGGGGTCTTTTTTGGTCTTCCCCTCCTTTATGGAAATAAATCACTATTGGATGTGTAAGGTTTCAGAAAAGATATTTGAAACACAGGATGTTTTCTGTCATATGAAGAATACAAAATAAATTCAACTGCATTATCACCAACCATTCTTCTGACAACAAATGGACCTACAAATAGGTCTTTTGATTTGTTATCACCTTGTAAATTTAAGTGGACTGTAGAAATCAGTACTTCATCACCCTTTTTAAAAGTGTATTCTTTATGGGATTTATCCCATCTCTTCTTCAAATATTCAAAGGATTTATCAATACATTTTTGAGCATGGCCTCTGCAAAGTTGTTGCATTTGAAAAAAAGATTTTACACCAGGATGTAAATCAAATTTAGGTATTTTATTATTAAGAATTTGGGGAGGAGTATATAGAGCTTATCCAAGCCAGAACTCAAAAGGCTTTCTATGAGTAACAGAATGAACAGTGCTATTATAAGCAAATTCCAACCCAGGAAGTAGGGTAACCCAATCATGAGTAAATCTTTCATTGTCTTTGTACTCAAGGCCAAAGGCACAATGCCTTCTTATCAGGTCCTCTAAAGTTTGAATCATTCTTTCAGCTAATCCATTAGTTTGGGGGTGATGGGCAGTAGAAATTTACAGATCACAACCACAAACATCCATCAGAGAAATCCAAAATTCAGAAGTAAATTTAGGGTCCCTGTCAGAGATTATGGCCTTAGGAGAACCTGCAGTATTAAAAATATGAGACCGCCATAAGAAGGCTAATTCTTTAGTGGAAACATTGTTGTGGGTGGGGATAAATTTACACATTTTTGTGAATCTATCCACAATAACCAATAAGAGTTATAACTGTCATTCCCAGCAATGGGTAATCTTGTTACAATGTCCATGTTTATTATTTGCCATGGTGCATATGGAGATTCAATATGTTGCATTAATCCAGCTCTTTTACCAGTCAATCTTTTTGATTTTAGGCAAGAATCACAGGATTCAACATAAAGCTTGGTGTCTTCAGACATATTAACTGTCAGCCAGGCTACTAGACTTACCCAGTAAAATAATTAATTATCTTACTGAGGTGAAGCCACACCTTTTAGATCCTTATTAATAATTAATCATTAGATACTTATGTATTAATTACAATTAACTAACTAAGTACACTAAGTAATTAATTAATAAATAAGTAATTGTCCCACATATATTTTTACTCCCAAACACTGTGCTCAATAATATAGATGAGATGGGAATAAAATTAGTATTAAAAAATATAAAATTATAAAAAGAAAAATACCTTTTCAAATTCCTTTATTTAGATTTTATTGATTCAATATTTCAAATCAAATGTTCTTGCACTAAAATGTGACGGACAAAAGGGTTCATAGTTTTATTTCAAATAAAATAAATACTTTTACGCACTATTTAGACTTACTCTTATTATTTCACATACTCTCTTTATTTAAGTTTTTCCTCTCATACTCTTGTACTAGGGGGTGGTAATTCCGTGTTCTATTTTCTCACATTTTTCCTATAAAAGGCCTTTTCTTTTTTTTGTCTTTTTGTTTTTCATTCCTTACTTACTTACTTATTACTTTTACACAACACAATTGCTATTTCTATACTTTTATAACATTAGTAATTACATCAACGTATATCTAGTCTATAAAATATATTAATATTTAACACTACCTCTTATTATTTGAGTAATACAATCAGTTTGATTAAAAAATACATACTTTACTTTTTTAGAGTCCATTAAAACCCAAAAAATCCTCATATAACCTCAAATAAATCTTCTAGACCAAAAGGACCCCTTGACAATTGGGAGCCTTTCCGAATCGTCGACGGCGCATCGATATCTTGAGGACCGGAGGCCGTGGGACCATTGCCATCAAGGTACCTGTCACTACGCAATATAGGGGGTGGACTTGCTAGCAAGTCCTCAACCTGAACTCAGATGGAACTCAGATGGAACTCAGACTGAACTCAGACTGAACCCATACTGAACTCTACTTGAACACCCACCTAAAACTGTTCTGCTGAGTGGTGTTCATCCCTGATTGTATGGTTCCTTTATCAATAGCTCAATGTGTGTTCAATCTATGGTGAGTTTGGGTCCAAGGTTGCGGACTTGCTAGCAAGTCCGCCCCCCATATTGTGTGGTGTGTAAGGACGAGTGAACGAAAAAAGACGAACGTCATAGATCACATGACAAAATTTTTTGCTGCAAACGGGAATTGAACCCCACTCCAAAAATTAGGTTCATATATTGACTAAACATCGTATATTTTGTGGTAATTATTGAAATTACTATTAGTGGGTCACTTTGCACTCTTCATTCTCTACGTATTTCCTTTTAATCAGCACTCTGTAAGTGGCATTAATTTTCTCATTTTACAGGGGGAGGTGTCAAGTAAACTGGAATTATTTTTATTATTATTTTTTTTATTTTTCCTAGTTGAAAATAATAGAGCAATTGTGTTCTTAGTCCTAGAAGTAATAAAAATTATATTTTAAAAATTAATTATTATAATATTCAGTTGACTTTTGTCCTGATAAATTTAATTTTATTTGTTTCAGTTGACAAATTGTCCTGACAATAAAATTTTATAAAAATTCATATTTAATTATTTCAGTTGACATTAAGTCCTGGTAGTTAAGTATTCAGCTGATTTAAAAATCCTGATAATAATTCTCATAAAATTGTTAAAAAAATTTTTAAATTTATTTCTTCAGTTGATTATATTATAATCCTGGCTTTAAATTGTTTTGAATTAATATATTGATTATTATTTTAGTTGATTTTATCCTGAAAAATTTTATTTTATTATTTTTCTTTTTAATATAAAGTAAAAATATAAACTAATTCATCTTATTTTCTCCCTCTCTCATTGCAGTAAAAAATTAGAAATGACTGATCAAGGTATCTCTGCTGCACGTGAAGAAGAATTGGATTTGATTGATTATGATGAGGCTACTTCTGTAAGTTCCCATTTAAATAAAAAATTAGCTCAAATTAATCAATCATTTCCCCAATCAGGATGTATAAATGGAGGAAGTGGAAGTTCTGGTGGAAACTCAGGAACAGAAACCTATTGTAAACCCCCCAGAAGGACTTCAAAAAGGCTTCAAGATAAAAAAGATGCCATTGCCTCAACAAGTAAAGAACCTGTCAGCACATATAAAGGAACTAAGGACAGAAAACTTGAAATTGAGGTCAAAGTTAGATGCTCTAGAAGAAAAGGTAAGAAAAATAGATGCTTTTCTTCAAGAGAAGAGGAAACCTCCTCCCCACAGGGATCTTCAGCAATTGGCTCCCCAGCAGCCAGAGAAGGTGGAAGTATCCAAGTGGCAGTGGGATTGGCTGAACACTCAGTGGGATTACCTGGCTCAAAACCAACAGAGGCCCCAAGCAGGTCCATCCAGACAAAACCAAGTCAAACCAACACCTCCTCACCCCTATCAAGGAGGAAGAAGAAGAAAAAACAATATGATCTTGCCCAGCAAACCTTGGTAAGCCCCTCTATTGATTCTAAAGTACCATTTCTTGTAACTAATTCAGTTCCCTCAGGTAATTATGGAAGAGGAGATGAGACTGTGAGACCTCTAGAAAACAGTAGGAAAATTACTCAAATTTCAAATGTATCTAATCCTTTAGTTCCGATTGCTACTTCAATGATAAATCCTGATATGGCTATTATTGATGAGACACTTGAACCTGAGTTTTATGAGATTCTGGAAAGTTACTCTGTTTCCTTACTGAGAAACACTCCAGATGTAGCTAACATCAATGATGAATATTTGAGAAATATTATTTCCAAACAAAACCATATAATGAACAACATGCAATCGACTCAGAAATATAATAGTCTTTTAACTGATCATGGTTATCAAGCATTAAGAAGTGAATCACAGAGAGTCTCTGATGAATTGTCTCATTACAAAGCAACCCATGAAAAGAAAGTTGATTTATGGCAAAATATCAAAAATGATTTGTCTAAACTGAAAGATACTGTATCTGCCTGTTTCCAGGAGGTGGAGATAGATAAGATGAATCTGAAAAGATTGAGTGACCATTTTTCATCTTTTCAAAATAAGAATCAGTTATCTTTTGCAACAATCAATGAGAGTTTATCTAGTCTTCCAAGATTGAAAACTAGACTAACAACCATTGAGGAGAAATTGAACTCATTGTTTATTGATCAAAAGTATTCTGAGATTTATTTGAAGGAACAAATAGTACAGGATTCTCCAGAGTTACCTGTGGCTAGTTCATCTAAAGGTAAATTGGTTCCAGAAATACATGTTGATACCCCTGAGTTTCCATTAAAAATTAATATTGCACCAGGACCTTTAACAGAGGGATTAAACAATGAGATTACTGCACAACTAGAGAAGTTACAGCTGCTCCTTACTCAGAAACAAGCTTGTACTAAGGAGTCTCCTTCAAATCAAAAGAATTGGCCAAAACTTGACCAGTACCCAACATTTGATGGTGATTCTTCCTCTGATTGGCAGCAATTTATTTGCAGAATTGATAACTTAAAAAATTCTTACAAACTCCCAGATGAGGAAATTGTGTCCAAGTTAATTTCTTTGTTTACCAATGTTGCCCTAATGTGGTATGAATCTGTTCTCCTGGATGGGAATGACTACTCATGGGATGATTGGAAGAAATTAAATAAAGCACAATTTGGTGGCTCCAAGTTTAGAATGGCTCAACAAAGGCAGTATGAGGAAACTAGATATATCTCTTCTACTGATAAACCTATTGAGTTCTTAATGAAACTTGTAAAAATCTTAAGGGCAATGGACCCAAATATGGAGTTTGAGTTATTGAAGGACAGGATCCTTTATAAATTACCAATGTCTCTGAGAGACTTGATAGTGGCTAGGACTGAGTTCTCCAGAGAACCCTCTTCTTTCATTAATACTTGCAATGAGATCAATCTAAACAACAAGTATTATGCCAGAAGATTCATTCCTAGGACCCCTTTGGAGAAACCCTCCACTTACCAACAGAAACCTCTGGAAAAGGTTGGTAAACCTTCTGCCCCTGTTGCACCAAAAAAGTATACAACAAACACTTGCTTCAAGTGCAACAAGCCTTAGAAGAAAGGCCATGTTTGTGACAAGAAGATAAATCTTGTAGAACAAACAGAGGAGCATGCTGATGACACAGTAGCACTGGATGATACGTCAAGTGATTGTGCCAGCAATATTTCATATGAATCTCAACAAGAAATCTTGATTCTGGAAGAGGATATTCATTATTTAAATACTATTGATATTGATAATAATGCTTTATATACAGTGGAAGATGCTGAGATCATAAAGAACATTGAGGATAACTCAATTGTTATTGCCCCTCTCAAGGCACCAGTCTTGATTAATGGAACCAGAATTGAAGTTGTTCTGGATTCTGGAGCTGGAGGAAGTGTAGTTTCTGAAAGAGCACTTGCTTCAGTGGATCAAGACTATAAATAAAAACTGATGCCTATCATCTCTGAAAATTGGAGAGGTTATGGCTCTGTTTTGTCCCCCATTGGTAAGTACAAAGCCACAGTGTTTTTTAAATATAACCATGGGTTTGTAAGAGCTATTTGTGATTTTGTTGTCATGAAAAATGATAACTTAAGCAATTGGTTTATTGTAGGGAATGATATTTTAACCAAATATGGCATAAAATTGGATCCCTCAAACCAATGTTTCACAATGGGGAAGAATTGAAAGAGGAAATTTAAGATTTCTTCCTCCAAAAAATTATTAAAACCAGAATTGAACACATGTAATTCTGTGGCTCAATATAAAGGAAGATCTACAAAAGAAATGCATGCCCTTATGTCTGAAATTGACAATGCCTCTTTTGGAGAACAACTTTCTGGTGAGGATAAAGATTCCATCATTAACTTGATAAAGTCTTTTCCTATGGCCTTTGCTCATGGGTAACATGAACTGGGATTAGTTAAAGAGGAAATGAAACTTTCATTGTATTGTCCATTAACTGATATACCTCCGAGTTTAAAGAAGAAGCCTTATCCTGCTTCTCCCACAAAAAAAAAGATATTGAAGACAATATCTCTACGCTTTTAAAAATGAATATTATTGAAAAGGTAGTTGAAACACCTAAATATTGTGTCATCTCACCTGTCCTAATCTCTTATGAGAAAGATAAAGCCAGGTTATGTGGTGATTATAGAGCACTAAATACTTATACTGTTGATGATATCTATCTTTGCCTAGAATTAGTTCTATACATGCTACCTTACAGGGTGCTAAATATATCAGCTGTTTGGATGGAAATAAGGGATATCACCAGGTACCTGTTGAGAAAAATTCTCAGAATTTTCGGATAATTGCTACTCATGTGGGCATTTATAAGTATATTAGGATGCCATTTGGCCCTAAAAATGCCCCTTCAGTTTTTCAAAAAATCATGGATAACACATTCCATCAGGAGATAATTGAAGGATGGCTGATGGTTTATATTGATGATATCATTATATTCTCAAAAACATTTGAGGACCATCTCAACCACCTGTGTAAAGTGTTCCAAAAAATGGATGAGATAAATATGACGCTTGCTTTGAAGAAATGTAAATTTGGTTTCCATTCTTTAAAAGTTCTTGGTCATGTTGTTTCAGGCTTAGAGATATGTGTTGACCAAAACAAAGTGGCAGTCATACAACAGGTGTAGGCTCCTAATACAGTTAGAGAGCTACAGAGTTTTTTGGGGATGTGTGGATACTATAGACAGTATATTAGAAATTACCAAGTCATAGCTTTACCCCTTACCCAATTAACTAAAAAGGATGTTGCTTTTGTCTGGAATACTGAAAGACAAAGAGCTTTTGACACTATGAAACACTGTTTGATGTCAGCACCAATTCTTGCTTTACCTGACTTTAATCAGCCATTTTTATATACTGATGCCAGTTTTATTGGTCTGGGTGCTGCCCTCCATCAAAAACAAGTGATGAATGATAAAGTATCAGAAGTAGTAATTTGTTACATTTCAAGAACCTTGAGAAATAGTGAATTGAAATATGGTGCTTGTCAGCTGGCAGATTCCACTGGACTACCCACTGACAATTTTATAAATCATGATAAAAAATACTTGATAAATAAAATAACAGAAAAATCTTAATATAGTATTTATAATAATAAAAATTATTGTTATATAAAATAAAAAGATAAAAAATAGTAGAATTATTTCTAGAAGGGATAGAGTGTGGGCAGAATCTACTATTTCCAAACTCAATACAAGAAAAATTATCCACAAAATATCCTTGGACAACTTAACCCAATAAAGCGCCAAACCATGCTGGATATCAATCTCTAGTCAAACAACAGGGCACCCCAGGATGATGGACAACCTTACTTGGACCCCTCAGATCTCACTCCTGGACCAAAAATGGACCCCTCATGGCGCTTTTACAGGACTTTGTTGGATATATTTAATTATCTATCTTATAATTAGTAAAATCACTTTTGTTTAAGTTTTATCCATTCCTTTGATCTTATATTCCTTTCATTTTATTTCCTTTTATCTATTTTCCTTTTAAACTATATCTATAAAATCTGTGATCCCTTATCAGTCACATTAAAGCTTAAAATACTTAATACCTCATTATTACTATGTTTTTTATGGCGCTTCTGAGCCCTTTTTACAAAACCTATTGTCTAGAAAAAACTACACATATCTCCTTTACTTATCAGTCATTTATCTGAGGCTATTTTCACTTTATCTTATCTTAAATCTTGGTTTCTTATCATTTATATTACTGTTTCACTTTCATTTATCTCATTTTCTCTCTTTTTAGTATAGTGTGTGTCTCAGGCTTGAGAAAAATTGTAAGCACATGGTGTGGGAGGCCAAAAAGGCTCTTGACTCGACTCATCCTGAGTAAGACTGAGGAGAATGCAGTTGTCACAGCTTGAGGAACTGTTGGCATACTGCATTCAGGGGGGGTCTGAAAGCCAGATAGTAGAGTTGAGGGTCCGGAGGTCTCTAATGCGCTGTGGGGCAGGTGAAGGTATATTTTACTATATATAGGGTTGTTTCTGTGAAGTAAAGATCATCTTTTAACCCTTTATAAATATTTGCCAAGTTGCCATTTGCCAGAATAACTGCAGTAGAAAATAACCTTACCTCTTGGATATAAAGTAAGTTTTATTGTTTGAACTTTTATTTGTCATTTCCTGCCTCTTAAAAATAATTATTAAAGTGTTATTGGGTCGAGTTCTCACTCTCTATAAGTGTTTAATAGTAGTATTAAATTATATTTAAGTAGTACAACTTGTTATCATCATTATACGTGACACTAACAATATTGTAATCTCTAGAACCTTTAGTTATAATTATTAGATCACTCTCATCCATCTTTTAACTCCCTTATATTATTAAGTGCTAGTTATTAGTCGTATAGTAATAGTTCTATTAGTTACACTAGGTAGTAAGATTAGTTGAGTAGTGTTCCTTCTGTTGCGTGGTGCTTAGAGAAAGTGATATTACAGAGACTGTAGTGTTGATTCTCTTTTACTTTGCAAAACTCACAAAATAAATAAGTGGGAAGGCTATTGTCTCCAGAGACTGGTAGACCTAGCCACAGATATATCCACATATCTTGATATTAACATCTCAACGTTCATTCATATTATTGCTTGAGCTGGTCAGTCCCCACTGTGACTAGTGTGGAGCTGACAGTGCTACTCAATTGGATTGTTTAGCTGTAGTGTGGGCTCTAGAAAAGCTACATTATTACCTAGATGACCAGAAATTTGAACTTGTCACTGACTGCAGTGCAGTTAAATCCCTCTTAAATTTGAAAACACCTAACAGACATATGCTCAGATGGCAGTTAGCTGTTCAAGAGTACAGAGGGAGAATGACAATTATTCATAGGGCTGGTATTTTTCACTCAAATGTGGACATGTTATCAAGGTTACCTTTACCAAATGATGACTCTAATCCTGCTTATGATCCTGAGGATGAAATTATTCATATTCATGGGATATATGTGGTTGATATGGAGGAAGAGCTATTGCAGCTTATTATGGATTAATATGATAAGGACACTGACTTAAAAAAGTTATGCACCATATTAAATGATCCAAAGAATGCTTCAATACAAGCATTAATTAAAACCCTTCCACCAAATACCAAAAAGCTTTGGAAAAAGGTAAATTTTCAATTGATGAAGGATATCTATATTATAGGAGAAAGTTGAGTAATGTAATTGTTATTCCTCCTTCTATGAAAGAAATCATCTTGAAAATTTGACATGATGACATATTAGCTGGACATTTTGATCATGACAAAACAATGATCAGAATTAAAAACACTGCTTGGTGGGTTGATATGTCTGAGGACACCAAATTATATGTTGAATCTTGTAATTCTTGCCAAAAATCAAAAAGATTGACTGGTAAGAGAGCTGGATTAATGCAACATATTGAACCTCCTGATGCACCATGGAAAATAATAAACATGGATTTTGTAACAGGAGTACCTATTGCTGGTAAAGACAGTTATAGCTCTTGTTGGGTATTATGGACAGATTCACAAAAATGTGTAAATTTATCCCTACCCACAAGGATGTTTCCACTAAAGAATTAGCTTTCTTATGGTGGTCTCATATGTTTAATACTGCTGGGTTTCCTAAAGCCATAATGTCTGACAGAGACCCTAAATTTACTTCTGAATTTTGGATGTCTCTGATGGATGTTTGTGGTTGTGATCTGAAAATTTCTACTGCCCATCATCCACAGACTGATGGCTTAGCTGAAAGAATGATTCAGACTTAAGAGGACATGATTAGAAGGTATTGTGTCTTTGGCCTTGAGTATAAAGATAATGACAGATTCACTCATGATTGGGTTACCTTACTTCCTGGGTTAGAATTTGCTTATAATAACACTGTTCATTCTGTTACTCAAAGAAAGACTTTTGAGCTCTGGCTTGGATATGTTCCAAATACTCCTTCCCAAATTCTCAATAACAAAATACCTAAATTGGATATACATCCTGGTGTAAAATCTTTTCTTCAAATGCAACAACTTTGCAGGAATCATGCTCAAAAATGTATTGAAAAATCATTTGAATATGAGAAGAAGAGATGGGATAAATCCCATAAAGAATACACTTTTAAAAAGGGTGATGAAGTGTTGATTTCTACAGTTCACTTCAATTTACAAGGCAATAACAAATTGAAAGACCCATTTGTTGGTCCATTTGTTGTCAGAAGAATGATTGGAGATAATGCAGTTGAGGTTATTTTGTATTCTCCATATGACAGAAAACATCCTGTTTTTCCAATATCTCTTCTGAAACCTTACACATCCAATAGTGATTTATTTCCAAAAAGGAGGGGAAGACCTAAGAAAACCCTAAATGAAATCACTGAAACAGCAGAAATTGAAAAAATTCTGAATGACAGATTAGTCACTGCTGAAAAAGGTACAGAATACTTATTGAGATTCAAGAATAAATCATCTGAATATGATTCTTGGATATCTGGGAAGGAGATATCAAATCTTTCTACTCTATTAAAAAAGTATAAAAAGAAAAAATCATAGCATTTTTTTTTTGTTTTTTTTTAGAGTGAGGGAGTGTCAGCCAGGCTACTAGACTTACCCAGTAAAATAATTAATTATCTTACTGAGGTGAAGCCACACCTTTTAGATCCTTATTAATAATTAATCATTAGATACATATGTATTAATTACAATTAACTAACTAAGTACACTAAGTAATTAATTAATAAATAAGTTATTGTCCCACATATATTTTTACTCCCAAACACTGTGCTCAATAATACAGATGAGATGGGAATAAAATTAGTATTAAAAATAGAAAATTATAAAAAGAAAAATACTTTTTCAAATTCCTTTATTTAGATTTTATTAATTCAATATTTCAAATCAAATGTTCTTGCACTAAAATGTGACGGACAAAAGGGTTCATAGTTTTATTTCAAATAAAATAAATACTTTTACGCACTATTTAGACTTACTCTTATTATTTCACATACTCTCTTTATTTAAGTTTTTCCTCTCATACTCTTGTACTAGGGGGTGGTAATTCCGTGTTCTATTTTCCCACATTTTGCCTATAAAAGGCCTTTCCTTTTTTTGTCTTTTTGTTTTTCATTCCTTACTTACTTACTTATTACTTTTACACAACACAATTACTATTTCTATACTTTTATAACATTAGTACTTACATCAACGTATATCTAATCTATAAAATATATTAATATTTATAAATGAGAGTACACAAACAGTATACATAAGTAAATTATGATAATACACAAAAAATGCCATTATAACACCTTATATACACGCATATATCCACCTTTTGTAGGTCTTATGTACTTAATATTAAGTTGGAATATGTTAAGGTAACATTAATAACCTTAATTATAAGGCTACATAATTTTTAAGTATACTTAAAGCTGTAATTTTCATTGTTTTATGCAAAAAACAAGAAATGCGCTTTATTTCACTAAAAAGTTGATTATATGCGCTATAAATTTAAGAATATTAAAAATGCGCTTTGACAGTTAAATTTGTCTCATTTAGTACTATTGATTTGGCTACTTAAATGTATCAAAATAACACTTTTCAAATTTGGTGTTTTTTATGCCAGAAATGGCTTCTGTGTACTGGTCACATACTGCCTGCATTTTTCCCGTGTGAATAGCTTCATTTTTAGCAAAGTTAGCTTTTTCACACTATAATTACCCCACATTCTATGCTCACTGTGGGGAAACACACTAAAATAGGCAACAGGCACTTATTTAGTGTCCTAGCTTAATTAATAATGCATTGACCCTCTTTATATGCACTAATTTCATTAATAACCTCACTCTTGGCGCCTTATTTCACTACCACACTTAAATTTGCCTAAAACTAGTCAAGGATTTACCCGCGCTAGCGCCTGCCAAGGACTGCATGTAGTTACCCCACATCTCACACCCTTTTTTGGGTTTCTAGGTGGTTTCTCAGTCAATTTTGGTCATTTTTGAATGGGAATTTCATGTAGTATAATGTCAGGATCAGCCCCATAATTTCTACAGTGAATCCCCCTTATTATTAAGCTCTTTTTAACCTTAATTTTCCCTCTTTAGTCTTTTATATTAATGTATAATATGCATATACTCTATTTTTTACTTATTCTTTAATTTTGATCAATTTTCCCTATTATTCCAGGATTTTGGCAGGAGTTACTCTTCTAATTATGTTATGGGTCACTAGGGATGTTGATGGACATGTCTATTAGTTGGATGGAGGTGTCATTAATTGTGTATTGTACTGGTAAATCAAGGGATTCATTGGGGAACGTATTGTGTATGAAAGGAGGAGGTTTTGGGTCTTGTTTTCTACATTCTTTATCATTACAATTTGAACATATAACCCATAAAATTACAATACATATCAATATTACTTATAAAGTCTTGGAATAGTATCTGAATTTATTAAATCTATTTATCTACCAACTATAAAGATTGTAAGCCATATATAATTAGTGAGATTAGAATTACTGAGACCCTTATATTGAGTTATATCTTTCTTATTGGATTTGTACTACAGTATTCATATAGGACCATTAAAATCTTCTAGAAAACTGACCATTCAAGCTAGTTCACCTCTTTTTACTTGACCTCAGCCTGACAAAGAACTTGCTTCAGTGGACCAAGATTATAAATCAAAACTTATGCCTATCATTTCTGAGAATTGGAGAGGTTATGGCTCTGATTTGTCCCCAATTGGTAAATACAAAGCCACAGTATTTTTCAAATATAACCATGGTTTTGTAAGAGCTATATGTGATTCTGTTGTCATGAAAAATGATAACTTAAGCAGTTGGTTAATTGTGGGAAATGATATTTTAACCAAGTATGGCATAAAATTGGATCCTTCAAACCAATTCTTCACAAAGAGGATGAATGGGAAGAGAAAATTTAAAATTTCCTCCCCCAAAAAATTATTAAAACCAGGAAAGAACACATGTAATTCTGTAGTTCAATATAAAGGAAGATCTAAAAAAGAAATGCCTGCCCTTGTGTGTGAGATTGACAATGCTTCTTTTAAAGAACAAATTTCAGGTGAGGAAAAAGATTCCATCATCAAATGGATAAAATATTTTCCTATGGCCCTTGCTCATGTGTCACATGAATTAGGATTGATAAAAGAAGAAATGAAACTTTCATTATCTTGCCTATTAGTTGAAATACCACCTAGTTTATAGAAGAAACCTTATCCTGCTTCTCCCACAAAGAGAAAAGATATTGAAGACAATATCTCTACCATTTTAAAACTGAATATTATTGAAAAGGTAGTAAAAACACCTAAACATTTTGTTATCTCAACTGTCCTAATTTCTTATGAGAAAGATAAGGCCAGGTTATGTGGTGATTATAGAGCATTGAACACTTATACTGTTGATGATATCTATCCTTTACCCAGAATTAGCTCTATAAATTATACCCTACAAGGTGCTAGATATATTAGCTGTTTGGATGGTAAGAAGGGATATCACCAGGTACCTGTTGAGAAGAACTCTCAGAATTCTCTGATGATTGCTACTCATATGGGTATTTATAAGTTTATTAGGATGCCATTTGGCCCTAAAAATTCCCCTTCAGTTTTTCAAAAATTTATGGATAACACATTCCATCAAGAAATAATTGAAGGATGGCTGATGGTTTATATTGATGATATCATTATATTGTCTAAAACATTTGAGGATCATCTTAACAAGCTGTGTAAATGTTCCATAAGATGGATGAGATAAATATGACACTGTCAGCCTAAATATCCTTAGGACTGAGTATTTCTTATGCTTAAAATAAGATAACCTTAAGTAGATTAAGCTTATATCTTAAAAATAAGGTTAAAATAATAATATATATTATTTTATTATATATATATATATTTATTATTCTATTATATAACTTATAATAGTTTAAATAGCTTATCCATGGCCTAATAATATTTATTAAGGTGTTAATGGAGTCATAATATACTTATCTTAAGTGATATGAAGTAATTATTGACATACATAAGCTTATATGTATACATAAATCTCATATTCAGTGAAATATGCAGTATATTATGTATATTTACGTATATAAGTGGGTTTTAGCCCCTTAATAGCCTATAACCTTTTTTTTCTGCTTATTTTAGGTCATATGGACAAAATCAGTGGACTCACAACGCCTACAGAAGCATAGACACCTATATCAGGCGCATACACCCAGTTTGGACAACTAAAATTACTTCCTTGGATGGTTATTCACGGATTTATGGGTTGGAAGGATGTTTCTGGGTTAATGTGGATGCTTGGGGATGTTATTGGGGGCTTAGAAATTTTATTTGTTTCCTTTATATGCTTTTAGTTTCATTAAATCTCTTTTTGATTGTTTATTTTACCTGTTTCTTTATGGTATCTGCTTTTATCTGGATTTTCTATTTATGGTATGGATCAGTATTATTATTAATAGTGATGGAGGGTCCTTACTGGAGGTCTGGGTGTTGAAACTGCTTGAAGTGGACGCCATGGGGAGGTGATGGGCCCTCACAGTGCTGTAATTGCCGGGGATAGCAGTGACATCATCTGGATTGAAGGTCTGTGCACTCCAGTGGATTTGGGTATAAGTAAGGAGGGATTTCGACAGTTATTTAGCATCATTCAATTACTACAACTCCAACAAAAACTACTATACAATTATTAACCTTTAGAAATATATTATAAAGCCACTATAAATTGATATTATCTTTATATAAAGCCATAACTATATTTTATTCATCTATTTTCCACCACTAGCACACATTTAAATCCAAGTATTGTGAGTTTTATTTGAGTATAACTATTTTATTAGTCTTCCCCTGAGGTTTAATCACTAAATCATTTATCAATAAGTAGTAGGACCATAAATAAACACTTTTATATCATACTTATATACTAGACTATACTGACAGACACTTTCTTTGAAGAAATGCAAATTTTTTTTTCATTACTTCAAATTTCTTGGTCATGTTGTCTCAGGTTTACAGATATGTGTTGACCAAAACAAAGTTGAAGCCATACAACAGGTAAAGGCTCCTACCACAGTTACAGAGCTCCAGAGTTTCTTGGCAATGTGTGGATACTATAGACAGTATATTTAAAATTATCAAGTCATAGCATTACCCCTTACCCAATTGACTAGGAAAGATGTTGCTTTTGTCTGGAAGAGTGAAAGACAAAGAGCTTTTGACACTATGAACCATTTTTTGATGTCAGCACCAATTATTGCTTTGCCTGACTTTAATAAACCATTTGTCTTATACACAGATTTCAGTTTTATTGGTCTTGGTGCTGCCCTCCATCAAAAACAAGTGATGAATGATAAAGTATCAGAAGTAGTAATTTGTTATATTTCAAGAGCCTTAAGAAATAGTGAATTGAAATATGGTGCCACTCAACTAGTGATTTTAGCAGTAGTGTGGGCTATAGAGAAGCTACAATATTACCTGGATGACTAGAAATTTGAACTTGTCACTTACTGCAGTGCAGTTAAATACCTCTTAAACTTGAAAACACCTAACAGAAATATGTTCATATGGCAGCTGTCTGTTCAAGAATACAGAGGGAGAATGACAATAATTCATAGGGCTGGTATTGTTCACTCAAATTTGGATATGTTATCAAGGTTACCTTTGCCAAATGATGACTCAAATGCTGCATATTTTTCTTAAGATGAGATAGTTTACATTCATGGAATATATGTGGTTGATATGGAGGAAGAGCTATTACAGCTTATTCTGGATTCATATGATAAGGACATTGACTTAAAAAAGTTATGTACCATATTAAATGATCCAATGAATGCTTCAATCCAAGAATTAATTAAAACCCTTCAACCAAAGTACCAGAGGGCTTTGGAAAAATGTAAATTTTAATTGATGAAGGCTACCTCTATTATAGAAGAGAGTTGAGTAATGTTATTGTTATTCCTATCTCTATGAAAGAGATTATCTTAAAAATTTGTCATGATGACATATTGGCTGTACATTTTGATCTTGAGAAAACAATGATCAGAATCAAGAACCCTGCTTGGTGGGTTAATATGTCTGAAGGCACCAAACTATATGTTGAATCTTGTGATACTTGCCAAAAATCAAAAAGATTGACTGATAAAAGAGCTGGATTAATGCAACATATTGAAAATCCTGATGCATCATGGCAAATAATAAACATGGAATTTCTAACAGGGCTACACATTTCTGGGAAAGACAGTTATAACTCTTGTTGGGTTATTGTGAAAGGATTCACAAAAATGTGTGAATTTATCCCTACCCTCAAGAATGTTTCCACTAAAGAGTTGTCTTTCTTGTTGTGGTCTCATATGTTTAATACTTCTGTTTTTCATAAGGCCATAATCTCTGACAGGGACCTTAAATATACTTCTGAATTTTGGATGTCTCTGATGGATGTTTGTGGTTGTGATCTTTAACTTTCTACTGCACATCACCCCCAAACTGATGGATTAGCTGAAAGAATGATTCAGACTTTAGAGGACCTGATAAGAAGGTATTGTGCCTTTGGCTTTGAGTACAAAGACAATGACAGATTTACTCATGATTGGGTTACCCTACTTCCTGGGTTGGAATTTGCTTATAATAGCACTGATCATTCTGTTACTCATAGAAAGCCTTTTAAGTTCTGACTTGGATAAAATACAAATACTCCTGCCCAAATTCACAATAATAAAATACCTAAATTGGATTTACATCCTGGTGTAAAATCTTTTCTTCAAATGCCACAACTTTGCAGGAGTCATGCTCATAAATGTATTGAAAAATCCATTGAATATGAGAAGAAGAGATGGGACAAATCCCATAAAGAATACACTTTTAAAAAGGGTGATGAAGTACTGATTTCTACAGTCCACTTCAATCTACAAGATAATAACAAATTAAGAGACCCATTTATAGGTCCATTTGTTGTCAGAAGAATGGTTGGTGATAGTGCAGTTGAAGTTATTTTGTATTCTCTATATGACAGAAAACATCCTGTTTTTCCAATATCTCTTTTGAAACCTTACACATCCAATAGTGATTTATTTCCTAAATTGAGGGGAAGACCAAAAAGACCCCTAGTGAAATCACTGAGACAGCAGAAATTGATAAGATTCTAAATGACAGTATAGTTACTGCTGAAAAAGTTACAGAATAATTATTGAGATTCAAGAATAAATTTTCAGAATATTATTCTTGGATAACTGGGTAAGAGATATCAAATCTTCCTACTCTTCTAAAGAAATATAAAAAGAAAAAATCATAGCATTTTTTTTATTGTTTTTTTTTAGTGTGAGGGAGTGTCAGCCAGGCTGCTAGACTTACCCAGTAAAATAATTAATTATTTACTGGGATGAAGCCATGTCTTTTTTATTATATATTATATATTATAATATATTTACTCTAAATTTACTTTTAATAAATTAACTAGTTACAAGACAGTAAAGTTAGTGAATAATTAAAATTAATATTAAATGTCCCTTATATTTTTATTTCCTAACACCATGCTCAATGACAGGTTAAGAGAAATAAATATTAATATTAAAATAAAATTTAATATTGAAATAAAATTTAATATTAAGATAAAAATAAATATATACAAGAAATTCAAATTAATTATTTAAAAATGACACTTACAGTAATTTTTAAATAAACCAATTTATTTCTGACATATACAGTAAATACAAATTTTTAACACATTCTTTCTAGAAAAATCTTATTATTTGAAAACATTTTTCTGGAATATTCTTTTTGTTCTCTCATACTCCTGTATATAGGATTTTAAGTCTGTTCTTTGTCTCTCTTTTGCCTATATAAGGCCTACCCTTTCTGGTTGTTTTGATCATCCTTAACTTACTTACTATATTATTACACCATTACTTCAATCAATTATTTATTCCATATAATGTCTTTAGTATTTACTAAAACATAATTCTAAATCATACATTATAATAATAATTATAAAATTTTTTTCCTCTTCAAATTGATTAATTAAAATAAAAAGATAAATTCATACGTACTTTGACCTTGAAACCTTCAAATCCACCTACCAATGCCATTATACCTCCATCAAAATCTTCTAGACCAAAAGGAACTTCCCAATAGATGGTGCATTTTTTGGACCAAAGGGGATTCTTATATAATTATAAATTCCCATATGAGTAGTAATAAAAAGAAATTTCTTTTAATGAACTTTCAACAGCAATTTGATGATAACATTTATTTCCATATAGACAGCTGATATACTTTGCTCCTTGTAAAGTTGCATGTATAGAATTTATTTTGGTAAAGGATAAATATCATAAACTGCATATTATTTTAAAGATCTGTTATATCCACACAGTCTAGCTTTATCTTTTTCATAAGATAATAGCACTGGTGAAATTACACATTATTTTGGAGTAACATCTACATTTTCAATTATGTTCATATTTAAAACAGTTTTAATGTTATCTTCAATATATTTCCTTTTTGTAGGAGAAGAAGGATAAGGCTCCTTTTAAACGCTAGGTGTAATTTCTTCCAAATCATATGTTAGTTTTAGTTTCATTTCATTTTCAACTAATCTTAACTCATGACTTCCATGCGCACAAGCCACTGAAAAAAATATCTATAATTTTTTCCTTTTCCAATTCATTCAATTGATCTCCAAAGAAGCTTTATTAATTTCTATTTTAAGAGCACTTAATCCTTCAGAATTTCTTTCTTTTAATTGAAATAAATTGTGAAATTTATTTATAAGAGGTGTAATTTTGGGTACAGCAGATAATACCCTAAATTTTCTATTACCATTATTTCCCATAGTAAAGCATTGAATTGCTGGATCCAATTCTATTCCATATTTTGTTAGAATATAATTTCTTATAATAAAACAATTACTCAAATTATCATTGTTCATTACAATAAATGTAAAATCGGCTCTAACATACCCATGAGTATGTTTAAGTAAAACTGAAGCAGAATATTTTCCTACAGGCTTTAAAAATGAAACATATCCTCTCCAATTTCCTGAAGAAACAGTCTCTATCTTACAACTATAATCATTATCAATACTTTTTAAGGCTGAAAAAGAAAAAACACTTTCTCCAGCCCCTAAATCCAAAAAAAACTTCAGTGTTTACACCATTTATTAAAACAGGAACTTTCTTAAGAGTAATTATTATAGCATTATCAGTGAGATCCTTTATGACTTTAAAATCCTCAACATTAGACAAAATCCCTTCCAATAATGGTAATTCTTTATTAAAAAATTGGATATCTGTTTCTAACATAATTTTTTTTCTTGATAATAAGAAATATCACTTTTAATGTCTGAGGAATTATCTGATTCTTCATTATCTTCTGGTTTGGTTTGTTCTACAAGATTTATCCTTTTATCACAAACATGACCCTTTTGCCATTGTTTTCCAGATTTTACACAAGTATTTGTATTTTACTTTTTAGAAGCATTTGGGGCAGAAACTTTAACCAATTTATCAGGGTTCTGATTTCCAGATTTTTGGTTATCATTTTGATTATTATACTTTTGTACACCATTCTTTGGTTCATATATGTGGTTTAACAAAAAATCATTACAGATATTAATAAAATTGGAAGTGTCAAAAGTGTTTTCATACCTGGCTACTAATAAGTCTCCCAATGAATTCAGAAGCTTAAACAAAATTCTTTCCTTCAATAATTCAAAATCTATTTTAAGATCCATGTCTTTCAGTATTTTTGTTAGCTTCTGTAATAAAGCTATAACTTTTTCATAAGAATTAGAATAATATTTACTCTCTTCACATAATCTCAATTGGGCTAATATAAATTTTGAACCACAAAATTGTTCTTCAATTAGGTATTTCCATTCATCCCATGAGTATTCTATGTTATCAATCAGAGCTGACTCATACCACATGAATGAAAAATTTGTAAATAAAGAAATTAGTTTTGAAGTAATTTCTTCATCTGGTAATTTGTAAGATGATTTTATTTTATAAATTCTTTGAATAAAATGTTGCCATTTTGAAGCAGCATCTCTATCAAAAGCTGGATATTGAGCCAGTTTTGACCAATTCTTCTAATGGTTGGTGAAGTAAGGTTTTTTATTAATCTTATCATTATTTAATAATTCTGAACTTTTTCAATATATCCAGATAATTCTTCCTTTAAAGAAAATTGAAGAAATTCCTCTGGTAATGTTTTTTCTGAAACATTAACATATTTTGTTTGCCTTAGTTTCCCTTTTGAAGACTTATTTTGAATATTCTCATTGTTCAGCTTTTTTAATTTATAAGATAATTTAAATTATTTTCTTCTAATCTCAATATTTCTTCTATCATCATTGGGATTTCAGATAATGTCTCATTCATATTATGAATTGATAAAGTGTTTGTTCATTCATTTGTAATTTTTCATTAAAAGAAGCCTTTTGACTTTTCATAGAATTTCTTTATTTATTCATATTAAAGATTTTATCTTTTAAAGAATGATTTTCACTTTCACAAAGAATAAATTGTTTTTTCAATTCATCAACAGTCTCTTTCATTTTTTAATAGATTTTGTCCTTAGAATTTTTTTCAGCCTAGATATCCCTAGGACTGAGTATTTCTTATGCCTAAAATAAGATAACCTTAATTAAATTAAGCTTATATCTTAAAAATAAGGTTAAAATAATAATATATATTATTTTAATATATATATATATAATTATTATTCTATTATATAACTTATAGTAGTTTAAATAGCTTATCCATAGCCTAATAATATTTATTAAGGTGTTAAAGGAGTCATAATATACTTATCTTAAGTGATATGAAGTAATTATTGACATACATAAGCTTATATGTATACATAAATCTCATATTCAGTGAAATATGCAGTATATTATGTATATTTAGGTATATAAGTGGGATTTAGCCCCTTATTAGCCTATAACCTTTGTTTTTCTGCTTATTTTAGGTCATATGGACGAAATCAGTGGACTCACAACGCCTACAGAAGCATAGACACCTATATCAGGCGCATACACCCAGTTTGGACAACTTAATTTACTTCCTTGGATGGTTATTCACAGATTTATGGGTTGGAAGGACATTTCTGGGTTAATATGGATGCTTGGGGATGTTATTGGGGGCTTGGACATTTTATTTGTTTCCTTTATATGCTTTTAGTTTCATTGAATCTCTTTTTGATTGTTTATTTTACCTGTTTCTTTATGGTATCCGCTTTTATCTGGATTTTCTATTTATGGTATGGATCAGTGTTATTATTAATAGTGATGGAGGGTCCTTACTGGAGGTCTGGGTGTTGAAACTGCTTGAAGTGGACTCCATGGGGAGGTGATGGGCCCTCACAGTGCTGTAATTGCCGGGGATAGAAGTGACATCATCTGGATTGAAGGTCTGTGCACTCCAGTGGATTTGGGTATAAGTAAGAAGGGATTTTGACGGTTATTGATCATCATTCAATTACTACTATTCAAACAAACACTACAATACAATTATTAGCATTTAGAAATATATTATAAAGCCATTATAAATTGATATTATCTTTATATCAGCTATAACTATATTTTATACATCTATTTTCCACCACTAGCACGCATTTAAATCCAAGTATTGTGAGTTTTATTTGAGTATAACTATTTTATTAGTCTTCCCCTGAGGTTTAATCACTAAATCATTTATCAATAAGTAGTAGGACCATAAATAAACACTATTATATCATACTTATATACTAGACTATACTGACAATTTTTATACCATTGTCAGTAATTTCAATACTCAACTCATGAGAAAATTATAATTGATTCAATATTTTATCAAATTTCTGAATTAAATTATTCATTCTATGGTTGATAATACAACTTACATCTAATGTATTATTCTCAAGTTTATCATAAGAACCACCAATGATTATTAATATTTCCTCTGGAATTTTAACTTCAATACTAGAATCTTCATTTGATAATAAAGCGACATGATTATTAAAAGATAAAAAGAAACCATCATCAAAAGTAGTTACAATGGGATGTTCAGATGATTAATTATCATATTTGATTTTTTTCTCATTAATATCATTCTCACCTAAGTAAAGTTTATCAGTATTGGAGCCAATTAATTTATCTGGAGGAGTACTTACCAGGGTTTTAGAGGCATATCTCCTTTTTGCTTTTTCTTTCCCTTGTAGGAATGATGATGGCTCACTAGTATAGCAGAAGGTCTTGAAGGACCTAGATGGGGATGCTGGTATTGACTTACCTGACTATGGTTTTTCATCCTGTCCCACTTCCATTTTTCTGTTGTGACCATGTCTGAGATCTGGGAATCTTCTAGATGGATAGAGTGATTTGATGGTGTGCTTGGAGCCAGATTGTTCTGGTTGGTTAAAAATATTGCCCGTTGATTGATAATTTTCATGAGTTTTTCTCTATAGTTTCCACCTTTTCTTTGAGCTTCTTCAACTCATGCTTGTGATTTTATACCACTGATCAGAGATTTCTGATTTTCTCCTGGTCTGGCATCTTTTGTATTTTCAGTTCTGGTGGTATTTATTCCACTATCTTTGGAGAGTTGTTTTCCTCTAAGGGGTTGGCCTCCTGCATGACTATATCCTGTATTATATAATCTTTGAGTAATATTCTTAAAGTCAGAATTACTAAATATAGAGCTTACAATACTCTCTTTATCAGCATCAATTCTTATAGAGTGATTAATTTATCAGAAAAATTTAATTCTAAACAGAATTATTTCAGGTTAAAATATAAATTTTCAATTTAAAAAAAAACTTTACTGACAAAAGAAAATAATTAATTATTTTATTTTAAGTAATTTTAAATAATTTGATTTCAGTGTTATTTCTAACTGTCTTAATAGACCCAAAAAATTCATTACAATAATCAATTAATTATTGAGCTCTGAAAAATAATTTTTTTTATTTAAATTATTATATATATTCAATAAAATATTATTTATAAATATATATAATTTAAATAAAAAATGAGGTGTCAGTAATTCTAGATACTAAAATTAATCTTTAAATATATAGGTTGAAATAATATCAACCAAATATAAATTACTCACTAACACAGCAGGCAATCTTGAGTCACATCAGGTGAGCATCAATTGTCGCACTAAATCAAATGGTGCAATGTGTGAGCAACATGTGCCTGCATTGGTGAAACAAGCACTCATAGTGGTGTGAAAACTACCCAGCCAAGAGGTAATTTTTTCAACTTGCTTGTCTTTTTTCATTTGCACAAGTTTTTGCCACTCTTTCTTTACTTGCTCTCATCAGACAAACTTCTATTAATATAACTTTTTTTTGAATTTTTTTTTGAAAATTATCACAATGGAGCTTTGTGAGTGTACAGTTTGTATCCAGAATGTTTTTTTAAATTCAAAGGGCAAGGAACAACATAGAAAATATCTAGCTCCAAGCATACAAAGAAGGCATCACCTGGTAGATACCCATCTTCATGATTTGCCCCAATTTTGTGAAGCTTCAAATTCTTCATCCAATGAGCTATCTTCTTTGGATCCACCTCATCCAACAAATGAACCTTCTGAGTTTAGTGAAATGTTTCATGTTGATAAAAATGATTCAACATGTAATTTTCTTTTCCTCTCAATAAATATTCTTGAAATTTTTAGCTTATCTTTAAATATTGATTTAATTTAAAACAGTGTCTATATCAATCATAAATAATTGGCTCTATGTTGGCTGAAATCTCAGTAGAGAAAAGTGCATCAGTGCAACAAGAATTATTGTCAATGTTATTAAGGATTTTCAAAATGCTTCAATTCCCATCTCAGCCCTTGAAAGAACTTCACTTGACCCCCAAATTAATCTAAAAAAAGTCAAGTTGAATTTCAACTTTTCTACTATGATATGCTGCCAAATATATTTACAGCTCTATCCTGAACATGCTGCAATTCCACCACTTTGTACTTACAAAATGTTTCCTAGTTCAACTCCATGCAATGAGCCACTTTACTATCTTAAAAGGACATTTCAAAAAATTAAGGATCCTTACATATCTCATCTAAACCCAAAGGTGTCAAAGATTGCAAATGAATATAATGTTCCTCATTTAATGTTTCCAGTTCAGAAAATATCAACCTGGCTTCAATGGCTTCTAGGAAGTTCAGATGGTGAGAAGGCTTCAGAAAACTGGAGAGAAAAAGTCAATGGCAGAAGTAGGTTCATCACAGATGTTCAGCATGGTACAGCATTTAGGAGCATGGAGTGGAATAATCACTCTGACTCTCTGAGCTTAGATCTTTCTATGTTTATTGATCAGTTTAAACCAAAGGGAAATAAAGCTTCTGGAAAGGTAGAATCAATTGGAGTAATTTCTTTCAGCTGTCTCAATTTTCTGCCTGATATCCAAAACAAAATTAGTCACATATGTCTTGCTTGAATCACACCAGGACCAAATTCTCAAGATCCAGAAACTATAAATCATATTTTAACACCCTTTGTTGAATATTTTATTGAACTTGAAAGTGGAAACATAATACCAACATTTAAGAGACCTGAAAGTTGTATGGTGCAAGTTAGACTTCTGTGTGTAATTGGAGATATTATTTCAACAAAGAAGGCTTCTGTTATTGCATCACATTCAGCAACTCAATTTTGCACTTGGTGCATGACTAAACATGATCAAATTCTATCTTTAGTGTGTGGAAAACCAAGATTGAGAAAAAAGGTCATCAAAAATTCAAAAAAGTTTAGAGATGCCTGAATACAAAACACTAGAGAAAAAGTGCTCAAGGAAAATGGTATTCAATGGTCTGAGATCAATTGACTAAGCTACTGGGATCCAGCTAAGCATGTTGTTCTATGTGTAATGCACAAGTGGTGTCACATGCCACGTGACACTGGAGGCAAAAGAAGCTCATTAAATCAATAATACAGAGGTCTAAATCCATACTCAAAGCGCAGAAAGCAACTCTACATAGCAACTGCGACTTTCCTTGGTGTACTTACTATTCAACCGCACTAGTCTAAAACTTTAAATCTAAATTAGTCAATCTCTCAATAGTGTGTTTAGTCTTTTCTTTGATAAGCGACACACAGCGCAATATTTAATGCAATATTCCACTAAAAGGTTTGTTAAGTATCTGTGGGTTATTAAAAGGGGTAGTGAGCATCGACGGGATGGTTAGTGGAGGATTAAAGGATTAAAAGATGTTAGTGAGGAGGGTCCAGGTGTAACCGGTGTATTTTGGTGGTCTGTGGTGTGCAGAATAATGGATGGGTATGAGGTCAATGCAAGGAGGAATAATGAATATAAAAGGGGTTGGATTTTGGTTTGAAATTCTTTAGAATTAAATTATAAAACGTATATATAGTTAATAGTTGTAAAGCTTCAGGTTAAATCATTATTATTGTATCTTTCCTTGTTTTCTCAGTAATCATTTCTAAATCCTAAATCTTTGATTATTGAGTTTCCAACCCTTTGTGAGATCTTAAGAATCTTAATATTACCTTTAAATTATATTAGAATTCTTCTCAAACATATCTTGAAGAAGTAGCTCTTCCTTTGAGTCATCTTTGAATCACTTCCTCAAATATTTCCTCTGTGCTTTGAAGAAGTTTCTAAACTACCCTCCTCATCTCACTTCCAGGAACACCCTCAACCTTGTGCGTAGGTCGTCTGGTGACAGTATAACTTAATTCTCCATATTTCTCATTCTTTTTCACTGCTACATCCTTTTTTCAGGTGTTTTAAATTCTTTAAATGGCATTGTTCAACGCACTCCTCCTACAGGCGCTACTACTAGGGCTAGCGCCAGAGGCAGGCCAACAGCCACGTGGCCTGTTTCCCACACTCACTCCTTGGAACCTCTCAACCTTAGGGAACGGGGACATTCAATCCAATCTGTGGAAGACATCCCCCAGGATTTTGATGATTCTAGCAAGGAAGAAGAAGAAGAGGATATGATGCATGAGGCAACATCCGCCCCTGCTACTCACCCTTCTGGTCAACCTTTGGAACCTGGACCATCTAATTTGCTGGAGGACTTCATGAGACTTTTCATGAAAACCCTTTCCAATCCAACTTCTTTGGAGGGATCTAAATTCAAAACTCCTTCCATGAAATCTTCTGATAAATTTGATGGAGAACATCCAGACAGATTGTGGCCCTTCTTGCAAACCTGAAAGCTCCTGTTCCATAATGACCCTCAAACCTTCAATAACAACCAATCAAAGGTTGTTTATGCTTATTCAATCCTAGACGGAAAAGCAGCAAGATGGTCCGGACCTTATCTTCTCATGATCTCTTCAACAGAAACCCACTTACTTATTATTAACTGGGAAAAGTTTGAAGACCAACTCTTCACGTTGTTCGGTGACCCTAATGAAACTGACAATGCAGAAATTGAACTTGATTTCCTTCGCATGAGTGATAATGGCAAAGCCTCTGAATATATCTCGAACTTCAGAGCACTTCAAACTTGAGTAGGTTGGAATGATGCTGCCCTCAAGTATCATTTCAAAAAGGGACTTCATTCAAGGATTCTAGATCAATTAAATCTTCATGGTAAAAAGATGACTACTTTAATGGATTTAATGGATCAAACCCTCAAACTCAACAGCATTTACCAAGGACAACTACAACATTGTCGATACGCCAACAAATCCCAAGGCCTAAATTTTAAATTGGGACCTTCTTCACACCCACGGACAACTCAATCCTCCTCAACTCAATCCAAACCCAATAAGGGAAAGGACAAACCTCAACCAAAAGGCTTGACCCCAGGCAATATCAGTAAGGTACTGGACCCAAAAGGGGAACTTAAAGAAGCTGAGAGGAAGAGGCAAGCAGATAATGGGTTATGTATGTATTGTGGGGGTAAGCACAAGCTAGAAGATTGTGTGAAGTTGAAGGAAAGAGAAGGTACTAGTTCAATGTCAAAAAACAAGTAGATAGTTTACTTGTGTGCAAAGCAAACTATCTTATCTCTCCCAGTGCACAGAACCTCCATGTCTTAAGGACTGGAGTTGCCTTAAACCACTTGAGATTCATTCTTTTCAAGGAGGATACCCCCTTCAGTTGTCATATAGACTCTGGAGCTTCAATTTCTTTTGTCAGTTTATCTTTTGCGGAGAAGCTAAAGCTGACAATTACAGATATTGATCGAACTCCAATATATTTGGTCGAATCAGAGGAACTCAAATATTGGGTAATTAAGAAAGATTTACGGGTTTTCAACTTTCCCAACTTCCCCCCTTCGAGTGGGAATTATCAGTCTTGGACGCCCCAAGAATGGACAATACCATCCTTGGCCATGACTTTTTAACGCATTGGAATCCTGAAATTGATTGGTCACGGGGATTGATCACCCCACGCACTAAGTATATTTCTAATTCTTCAATGCAGGTCAATAGGGAGTTGAACAACCCACCTGACAATGTCCTGCTAGAGGACTAATCTCTGCTAGACGACTTGCAAGCATCTGATCTTTCTCTAAATGAGCAATTGGCTAACTCTTCTAGCTCAATCACTTCACTCAAAGAGGATTTAAATTGCCTCAAAGTAGTCAAATTACACTCTCTCAATTCTGGTCTTCCCTGGACAGATTCTCTCGAAGATGATGAGGACGACCAAATTAATGTTGAAGCCATTAAATCAACTCTACCGGAAATCTATCATGATTTCCTTGATGTTTTCTCAATCCGCAAGGCCAATAAGTTACCACCTCATCAACCCTAAGACAATCAAATAGAGTTAATAGGTCCTGTCTATTTTTTTTCAAAGGAAGAATCTCAAGTTCTTCAAGACTACATTTCAGAGAATGTAGCCAAAGGTTTCATTAGAGCCAGTAAATCTCCAACCGGCTCCCCTGATCTTCTTTTAAAGAAAAAAGATGGTAGCCTTAGGTTGTGTGTTGACTATAGAAAGCTCAACACAGTTACAAAGAAGAATGCATATCCAGTTCCTCCTATGTAATTGCTTCTTACCCTTTTTAATGGTGCTAATTTCTTTTCTAAAATTGATCTTAGAGGCTCTTATAATCTTATTTGCATTGCGGAAGGTCATGAACCACTGACTGCAATGCGCACTAGATTTGGTAGTTTTGAACATTTAGTAATGCCTTTTGGATTATGTAACGCACCATCTACTTTTCAAACTTTTGTTAATGACATCTTTCAAGATATTGTCATCTACTTAGAGGATATTTTAATTTTCTTGAAGACACTGGATGAACATATTTATCATGTTTGACAGGTTCTAAATTGCCTTCAAGATCAGGGTCTCTACGTCAAGCACAATAAATGCAAATTCCATCTTAAATCTATTAATTTTTTGGGTTTTACATTATCCACTTATGGTTTAGTCATGTACAACAAAAAGGTCCAAAAAGTCTGGGAATGGCCTGAGCCCAAAACCGTTAAATCCCTCCAAGAATTTTTGGGTTTCGCCGATTTCTATAGAAGATTTATTAAAGATTACTCTAAAACTATTTCCAACCTTACTTCTCTTCTTAGAAAATTTATTCCTTTTGTTTTTACTTCTGCAGCACAAAAGGAATTCGAAGCATTGAAAACTGCATTTACCACAGCTCCAATTCTTTGACACTTTGATCCTTCTGCTTTGACAATAGTTGAGACAGATGCTAGCAATTATGATATCGCAGGGGTAATTTCTCAATTCAATCCTGAAACAAAATTGTTTCACCCTTTTGCTTTTAAGTCACGCAAACTCATTGCAGCAGAATTAAATTATGAAATTCATGACAAAGAGCTTTTAGCTATAATTTATTGTCTTAAAAAATGGTGCTCTTTTCTTCTCAGCTTAGATAGTCCTTTTCAAATTCTGACTGACCATAATTCTTTGAAATACTTTATGTCTTCCAAAGTGTTAACCAGGTGTCAAGCCAGGTGGGCTGAACTTCTTTCTGAATTTCCTTTTTCTATTTCCTATTGCCCTGGTAAGAACTGCATTGTCCCAGATATCCTGTAACGTCGGGACAACATTTAAACACAGTGGCGGGACGCATTTGCTGACAAGAACCCAGCAAATGTGAAATCAATTTTCAACAAATCAATGTTAACAACTCATCAACTTAATTTGATGACAATTCAATCTCTCCAAAATCCACTATCCAACATCCTTGAAGCTCAGTCAAAGGACAATTATTGTTTAGGGTTAAAAGACCAAATACTCTTGAAGCAAGGGGCCAAAAGATTTAGTATTGAATCAGGTCTATTAGTTTTCAAAGGTAGAGTAGTCATACCCAACAAAAATGAAATAAAATTATGGATTTTCAATAGTTGACACGATTCTCCATTAGCTGGTCATTTTGGGGTTGATAAAACCTACCAGTTAATTGTGAGAAATTTCTTCTGGCCAGGAATGACCAGAGAAATCAAGGCCTATATAAGATCTTGTTATGAATGTAATAGGAATAAGGCTCCCCGTCACCGGAAGCATGGGTTGCTTCAACCGCTTCCTATTCCCTCTAAACCTTGGGAATCTTTATCGATGAATTTTATTTCTCAACTTCCTTTTTCTAATAATTTTGATGCTATATTAGTAATAGTAGATAGATTTTCAAAGATGTCTATTTTCATTAAAACCACTACTACTGCTACAGCAGAAGATTTGTAAAAATTGTTTCTAGAATATGTATTTTCCAAACATGGCTTAACTAATGATATTGTTTCAGATAGAGGCTCATTGTTTGTATCCACATTCTGGACTCAATTGTGTCGACAACTCAATATCACAAGGAATCTCTCCACGGCCTATCATCCTGAAACCAATGGGAAAACGGAAAGGGTAAACCAAATCCTCGAACAATACCTTCGAATGTATGTCAGTTACCAACAAGATGATTTGACCACATGGTTACCATTGGCCAAATTTGCTTATAATAACTTGACTCATTCTTTGACACGACAATCTCCTTTCAAAACTGTTTATGGAAGACATCCTCGATTCAACTCAATCCATGTAGGAACTAGTCATCCTGCTGAGCATTATCTTTGAACCATATCACAACTCCAAGAAGAACTTAAATCAAATTTGGAATTAGAAATTTGAAGGTACAAGGAACAGGAAGACAAACATCAACAATCTGCTCCTTCTTTTAAACCAGGCGACAAAGTATGGCTCAATGCACAAAAAATTCAAACAACTCAACCATCAAAGAAACTGGCTGAAAAACGCTTGGGACCATTTGAAATCTACTCTGAAGTCTCTATAACTGCATTTCGACTCAAGCTACCTCCTAAATGGCAGGCTATTCACCCTGTTTTCCACGTATCTCTCCTGGAACTGGCTTGAGAAACATACCCAGGCAGGAACCAACCTCCTCCGGAACTGGTCAAAGTAGAAGACCATCTAGAGTGGGAAGTAAGCCATATCCTTGATTCAAGAATGCGCAAGGGGAAACTTCAATATCTCGTGGAATGGGAAGGCTTCCTCGATGACTCAGACAAAACATCCTGGGAACCAGCCATCAATGTTTCTAACGCCCCTGAACTCCTAAAATCTTTTCATCTTAAATATCCTTTAAAACCAAAACCTTAGAACTCTCTTTTATTTTTATTTATCTTTTATTTTTTATTTTCTTAAAATTCTAAAACTTCTTCTCTTCTAAAAATTCTTACTCTGTCTTTTTTTTCTCTTCTTTTTTCTTCTTCTCAAATATTTTTTTCCATCTTCTTTAAATAAATAAAATAAAATAAAGTAAAATAAAATAAAATAAACTAAAATTAAAATAAATTAAAAGTTAAAATTAAAAAAATAAAATAAAATAAAATAATAAAAATAAAATCTTAAAATTCATTAAAATAAAATCTTAAAAATCAATAAATTCCTTTAAATTTTCTTTTCTCTTTTCAAACTTTTCTTCTTTTCCCTTATTTCTTTTTCTTCGAACTATCAAAATTTTTTAACAAACTCAATACAACAATCTTTTTCAAGCTTTACTTCAACCTTTTAAATCTCTCTTTTAAAATTCTTTGAACAAATTACTTCTTTCTTTCAAATTCTTTTTCAAAAACTATTTTTTCTTCTTTCTTTTCAAATGACCCAAACTACACAAAACTTCAATAAATAAACTTTCACAAATAACAAATTTTTTTTTCTCATTAAAATTTTTATTTCAAACAAAATCGTTTCAATCAAATGTTTCTTTTTCTTACTTAAATTTCTCTTTTTCAAAACTTAAAACTAAAATTCCTTCAGTTAAACATTCTTTCTTTTCTTCTTTCAAAATTTAAAAACAAAATTTTATTCAAATCTTTTCTTTTCTCAAAATCTTATATAATATATATCAACATTTTCAATTAAAACAACAAAATAAAAAAGTAAAAAAAAAATATAAAATTCGCTTTCTACTTTTTTTTCCCTCCCTCTTTCTTCATTTTCCTTTTCTTTCCATTTCAAAATTTCTCCTGTATTTTCTCTTGAGCCAATTTCTTCATTTTTTCCAAAACCACTCTTATTTCCCTCCTGAATTTCTGAAATACCTCTTCCTGTCCTACCGGTACCACTTCCCCAGTTTCTAGTAGTTCTTTGGCCACGTCAAAGGAGGCAGCATCGACAATCTTGTCAACCTCACCGCTTAAATCATCAATGAATTGAGTTTGTCGACCCTGCCGAGGTTTCTTTGACCATACCTGGTCAAGAGTCTCTTTGTTGTCCTCCCTCAAATCAACCACTGGTTGTTTTGCCTCAACCGGCTGCAATGGTGCAGCTTCCACAATCGGAGCTTCTGTGATGACATCTGAATTCTAAAACATAGGTCATCAGTAACAAAAAATTTTTTTTTAAATAAAAGAAGAACAGACTTACTTTGAACAATGGGTCAGCTTCCAAGAATAATTTTGGGGTGACTTCCACCATCACATCCTTCTCCTCTTCTTCATCCTTGATGACCATCCGCCGCTTCTTCGGCATCCGTCTTGAGATGGGGACTTCATCCTCATCCTCTTCAACTAATTCATCTACCGCTTCTTCGACCCCTTGTTTCTTACTGGTGGCCTGGGCTACCCAGGTTGACACAGTATCTTCAACCTCCTCCTCAATCTCTCCCACTGACTGATTGTCCCCGACCAATATGTCCCAGATATCTTCGACCACCTCTTTGGTCTTTGGTATTACCCAATATTTTGTTTTTGTAAATTGGCGCTCGATGTCTGCGTTTTTTGATAAGGCATCACACGCCACCCATCTCCAGCAGAAAAACTCCCATTTCTGGAGAGGACCTTGTGTTGCCGTTCTTTCAACGCAGAAGTACTCCATTGATTTGCAGGCTGTGCATGCTTGAGAATACTGCCGGGTAATGATTCTTCCATCTGCTTTAGGGTGTGGAGGCGTGAGAATTGGGGTAGGACAAGTCAACATAATAAAGTATAAAAATAATCAAAAGCAAGAAGGGAGAGAAAATAGTGTGGGAAAGTATGTCTCACGCTCAACGGAGCTTGAATTTTTATACCCGGGCATCTTTCACATGCCAAGTGACACTCGAGGAAAAAGAAGCTCATTAAATCAATAATACAGAGGTCTAAATCCATACTCAAAGCACAGAAAGCAATTCTACATAGCAACTGCGACTTTCCTTTGTGTACTCACTATTCAACCGCCCTAGTCTAAAACTTTAAATCTAAATTATTCAATCTCTCAATAGTGTGTTTAGTCTTTTCTTTGATAAGCAACACACAGCCCAATATTTGATGCAATATTCCACTAAAAGGTTTATTCAGTATCTGTGGGTTATTAAAAGGGGTAGTGAGCATGGACGGGATGGTTAGTGGAGGATTAAAGGATTAACAGATGTTAGTGAGGAGGATCCAAGTGTAACGGGTGTATTTTGGTGGTCTGTGGTGTGCAGAATAATGGATGGGTATGAGGTCAATGCAAGGAGAAATAATGGATATAAAAGGGGTTGGATTTTGGTTCAAAATTCTTTAGAATTAAATTATAAAACGTATATATAGTTAATAGTGGTAAAGCTTCAGGTTAAATAATTATTATTGTATCTTTTCTTATTTTCTCAGTAATCATTTCTAAATCCTAAATTTTTGATTATTGAGTTTCCAACCCTTTGCGAGATCTTATGAATCTTAATATTACCTTTAAATTATATTAGAATTCTTCTCGAACATATTTCGAAGCAGTAGCTCTTCCTTTGAGTCATCTTTGAATCACTTCCTCAAACATTTCCTCTGTGCTTCAAAGAAGTTTCTAAACTACCCTTCTCATCTCACTTCCAGGAACACCCTTGACCTTGTGCATAGGTCGTCTGGTGACAAGTGGATTGAAGGTTCTCTTAATCTTCATATGAAAAACTGCTGGAAATTCAAGTCTGAGCCACAATATATTACCCGTAAAATAAGCCAGAAACAAGCATTGAGTCAAGCTATGAAAAAGGCACAAATTAATGATAATATAGAGATAATTGCTCTTAATTCCAGCTCTGATGATGATGAGAATAGTGATGAAACTGACAGCTATGAGGACCTTCAACTACAAAGTGGAGAAAATGGAAAGTTCTTCACTCAAAGTGACATTGAAAAATTCCAAGATATTATGAAAGTTGTGACTCTACCTAGAAATCTAGTAAAACCTCCTCCAAATCTTGGTTAAAAACAACATGGAAAACTTAAGGAATTACAATGGTACCCTTATTTGAATGTTAATACCTCTAGTCATCCTTGAACTCTTTGTAGATGATATTAATAATCTTCCACCAGGGTCCAACTGACTGAAATTCTTATTCAATAATGGATATCTGGTAATATGTAAACATATATTGTTTTCAAGAGAGCTTAATGAAGATAGAATTGAAAGATTTACAACCAATTATTCAAAATATAATAAATCTGTTGAAAAACTCTTTTCTGGCTCCAAAGTACAACCAAATCACCATTTTTCACTTCACATGTCTGAGTAAATGAAGCTCTGGGGGCCTCCTATTGGGGTGTCAGAGTTTTCTGGAGAGTGGCTCATTGGATTTTTACAAAAAATTAACACCAAAAAACAAATTAGTAAGTGTGATGAATACTTAAAGTTTTTATAATTTTTCAATTAAATTTTGATCAATTTTGATATTAATTCCATAGGTAAGTTGAACATGAAAATGATGAAAAGAGGTTGTGAATTACAAAGACTTATGGTCAATGATACCTATCAAGAGGTAATGTATGTAAAATTAAGATTTGATAAGGATAAAGGAATACAAAAGATTCATTTGGATGAAGATGTTTATAATCTTTATGGGAATTCTTCAAAATGGAAGATGAATCAGTACAACACCAAGACACCATTCCTCTTCCTTCTGGCTCAAAAGTGTCTCTAGGATTTTCATTCCTAACTCAAAAGTTATCATTAACCAATACCTCAATTTCCGTCACCGAATCTCACAATTGCATATTGTTGAAAGATAAAAATTAAAATATTCAATACGGCTTAATTAATCAGATATATGAACTTCAAATCAATTAAAGAATTTACACAAGATGATATTAGTTTTTCCAATCACATACTGATACCCTAAAAAATTAAATTGCCTATCTACAGAATTTTGCTTCCTTTTATATTTTTACAAAGTTGTAGTTGGACAAGTAAATTACACAAAAAATATATTCATTGAACCTTCCAATGTGATATCTGTGACAGCATATCATTTTTTTCCCAAGAAAAGTTTTCTATAGCTCTTAATGGAATTATCCTCTTACCTCATGACTTTTATCCCCTTCTTGATATCTCAAGTACTTTATGATTCTTCCATTTCTCTGTTTTGGTGGTTCAGTAAATATAGATATAATTCTGAAACAGGTAGATTTCCCAATGCTAGTATAGCAGACATCACATTATTAGTGCTTTGTTTCATTTTTGAAAATAGTGTTTCTCTGCTTAGTTTTTTTCTCCTGAATAATGGATCATAATTTCTTTGTTGAAAATATATTCTTTAATTATTTGATATTTTACTAATTGAAATTTCCTTGGTATTTGTGACCTCTGGTAGAATGATATTATGCAGTTTGTACTGATTAATGTACTGATGTTATTTCATGTTTATAAGATGAAAACAAAAAATTAAACAAATGAAAAAACAGTCTTTTACATCTTTCATTCTCCAAATTAGAATTTTTTTATTCAATTTTTTGATGAGTTTTTTCTCAAAAATATAGTTACTCATATAAATTCTACATTATTTCATGATTGAGTATTATTGCTTTAAATTTCTAAAAAAACCTTAGACAAAAACAAACAAATAAAATATGGAAGTCCTTAAAGACAGCATCTTTTTGAGTTGCAACAGAGTCTACCTTTCTATATTTTATTACAGCACATGTTTGTTTTGCCATGGGGCACAACATTTACAAAAAAATTGTTTTTTGCATGTAAGATCCACTTAAGATCTTTAAGTTCTAAAAACAACTCTTACATAAATAACACATAATTATTGTGCCATTGTTGTTCCCCAAGACAAAACAAACATTTATTGTAGTGTTTAGTGTTTTATCCTTATTAAGTTAGCAGTATCTCTTTTTAGTAACAATAAAAAATAATCCACAGTTTGCAAAGTCCTGTGCTTCTTTATCATAAATTATTCTAATACCAGATAGAAAATAGAAACATATTTTTTGCTTTTATTTGTTGAAAATAATCTAACTACTTAATATAATTTATCACATGATTTGCTATAATTTTAATAATAATCATATGAAATGGTAATACCCCTTACTTGTGTATCATAAATATTTTTAATAATAGAAAAAAGTAACAAACATTTGCATGTATCATTGAACCTACATTAATCTCTAGCAACAAAAATCAGAAAGAAATTTTACAGTAACCCATCAAAAATAGTATTTTAAGATTACATCCTACACAACATCCATCCTATCATCCTCTACCTCTGATTACCAAATCTCTTCCTCATTTTAATCAGGATCATTAACATTATCATCATCAAATCTCAACCTTTTCTCTATTACTTTCTCCTTCACCTTTTCCTTGACATCTTTGCTACAAACTTCATTGGTCTGTTCTTCCCTAAAGACATGAAAAAAATTATCATCATACAAAAACCCAGCATAATCCCCTTCAAACGCTTTGTCTGATTCATCTTCACTTTGTGTCTCAAAATTAATTGTATCACCATCACTCTCTTCATCTTCACTACCTTAAGCAGAATCCTCATTTTCATCCAATAAACTATATTTGGCAGCATGGAAATGCCAGTATTTTGATGTAAATGTTGACTCAGAATATTTCTCATCTGGGTGTTTTAGGCTTATCAGTAGAAGTGATTCAGTTGCATCAGAAATAAATGCAACATTACCAGTATCTACAATTGTTTGTTTCTGAGATGGAACTAATCTTTTGAAACATTCAGCATGGTAGAAATCATAAGGGAGTGACTTTTGGGACTATTTTGAATGTTGAGGAGATTGGATTTTTAGGAAAACGGCAAATTCTGTGATGAGAAAAAGGATCTTGCTCACTTTCTTGAATCATGCGTATGTCCAAGAGTTGCATAAATTGGCTGGCATTTTTAGAGTGGTGTGACAAAGTTTTAATGAGATAAAAACCGTTTTTTGTTGAGTTCATTGTCACTATTCATTCAAACTTTGTTTAATATTTTCATGTGTCATTTAGGAAACTTAATCTTTTTTCCAAAATTGACTCTGGAATCTCTTAACTGTAAAAAAAAAAAAATAAGAATATAAAACTAAAGTGAAAGGTCTGGAAACACTTAATTTTTCCCTGTTCTTTTGAATCACTTTTTTCTTAATATTTTTTTCAAAGGGTTCTGATGGTGTAGATGATTTTAATTGAGGTCCAATGGCAGCAATAGGTGGATTTTTGGGGTTTAAAAGTCAAAGTACATATAATTTATCTCTTATTTACTTTGCTCAATTTAAAGAGGTAAAAAATTTATAAATATGATAATAATTAATTATTCAGAATTAAGTGTTAGTAAATACTAAAAACAATAAGTAATAGTAATAAATATTTGATTGTAGTAATGATTTTAATAAAATAATAAGTAAGTAATGAATGATCAAAACAACCAGAAAGGGGATGCCTTATATAGGCAAAAGAGAGACAAAGCACAGAGTTAAAGTCCTATATACAGGAAGATGAGAGAAGAAAAAGAATATTCCAGAAAAATATTTTCAAATAATAAGATTGTTCTAAAAAGAAAGTGTTAAAAATGTGTAATTACTGTATATGTCAGAAATAAATTGGTTTATTTAAAAATTACTGAAAGTATCATTTTTAAATAGGTAATTTGAGTTTCTTTTATATATTTATTTTTATTTCAATGTTAAATTTTATTTTAATATTAATATTTATTTCTCTTAACCTGTCATTGAGCACAGTGTTAGGAAATAAATAAAAATATAAGGGACATTTAATATTAATATTAATTGTTTACTAACTTTACTATTTTGTAACTAGTTAATTTATTAAACGTAAATTTAAAGTAAATATATTATAATTAATAATAATATATAAGAAATAAAAAGGTGTGGCTTCATCCCAGTAAATAATTAATTATTTTACTGGGTAAGTCTAGCAGCCTGGCTGACAATTTTCCTTATTAGTGCTGGCTCGCCTTTTCTCTTTTTGGAATTGGTTGAGCATTAGGAAGTGTAAAAAATGGTTGTAAGCTTGTATGAGTAAGGGCATGCCAGATAGATAACAAATATTGATGTTCAAGTACGCATAAGCCTTTGATGCAGTGATTTATCAAAAATCTGTAATAACAGATATTCTGCAAGAAGAATTATAGAGTGATTAAGGCTCCCTGTCTAGATTAAGGCACCAAACCCTTAGCCCAAAATGTGTCAGTAGTCCTTTTGCATGCAGAATAAATTTTGATACAAGTAAACAAGTGAGTGGCCAATTTAAACATGAAAATTTGAATATGACTTAAAGCTTTTACCTTTGTTGATGGAAATGAGAGCAGGAGAAGAATTATTTTCAACAGCCAGTTCAACTTTGTTTAACTCTGAAAATTTACTGTAGAAAAAATTAAGCTCATCAGGGCTTGGTGCTGATGGTACTGCATCATTACTTTTCAATACTCAAAGAATCCTGATATGGACAAATATTAAATTCTAGAAATTAAATTTGAATAAGCTTGGGTAAGTACAAAAGAAATTAAGAGAGGACTTACCATTGTTGTGGAAAATTACAAATGAAACTCAGATTTTTGAAGTTGACTCAGATTACACTTAGGAGATGGGACATGAGGATTGACATTCTTCACATAACTGACTGGATTTTGAGGGCTCTTGGAAGTTCCAGCTGCAGGCCAAGTAGTTGAATTTGAGGTCTTTTAAAGAGTAAAATTTTTATTTCTTGCCTTGAAAGATGGATCTTGAATATTGACCTTCTTTTTAGATGTATTCAATTAAGCAGGTTCATCTTTTTGACTGTTTGAATTGAGAGATTTTAGTTAATCAGCTAATTTGACAATAATACCATCATACTTAGATGCCTGTTTGCTTGCAAACTGATGCAAAATTGATTCACATTTGGCTGCTTGGGCAGCCAAAATTTGAGATTTCTCTGGGACTAACTAGTTCTGATCCAAACCAACACTTTGGCCATGGGTGCTAGTAGAGCTGCAAGTAGATTCAATAGTCATAACAGGAGATAAAAATGAAAGTTTTTGCTATGCAAACACAATAAAAATAAAATTAATATAAATTAATTAAATGATAGGAGAAACTAAATATAAATAAGAAGAAATTTAACAATAGAGAAAATTAAATATTAAATATTAAATATAATTGCACAATAATTTAATGATAGAAAAAACTAAATATCAGGAAAAGAATAAGAAGCCAATAAAACTCACCAGTAATTAGATCCTGTTGGAAGTTCTACAAAGAAAAGTATTTGTTTTGGGGATTGTATATAATACAAAAAATAAGAAAAAGTGTGAGCAAAAATTATAAGAAAAAAATCACATACTGTAGGGACATTTTGAATGCTAAATTTGAGGTATTCCAAGGAGGATGTTCTGTGAGCCATATGGAGTTGGTAATGGAAGACAATAGCACATTAGTTGATGGCATGATAGAGATTATCTAAATGAAATATTAAGATAAAATAAGTTTAAAACAAATGGAAAGAAAAAAAAAGAACAAAAGAAAAGAAAGAGAAAAAGAAAAAAAATGTAAGGAAGTCAATTTGAAAAGATGTTGAAACTGGGAGAAGAAAGTATGGAGATAGTGGAAGTAATTTGAACAACATATGAGAAGAAAAAACAAAGGAAGATACAAAGCTTTGCAGAAATACAAAAATTTTAACAACTTTTTGCCTTTCCCCACCCTATATTTAGGACATGATGCAAGCATTTAATTGTCAAATTTGAGTGCAATGCCAAGTTGATTTCCAAAAATAATACTTGTAGTGAAAAATTGAATTTTACACTGTGGATATGTAAATAAGCTGGAAGGATGGGATACCATGGATTTCTGTTGAAAGGATCAATTGGTCCATTGCATGCTCATGTTGTGTCCCAAAGGAGTACAGGGAAAGGCAAAAATTTGTAAAAAAAATCATATTTCCATGTAGCTTTCTTGGTCTAGCTGTAAAAAGAAGAAAAAAATTAGAATTTTTGATGAAAGAGGAAGATAAAATAAAAAAAAGAAAGAAAATATAGAAGAAAAAAAATAAGAAAAAAAAGAGTCAATTATGAAAGAGGAAGATAAAAAAATAGAGAAGAAGAAAAAATAAGAAAAAAAAGATGAATAGATGATGAAAGAGGAAGAAAAAAAAATAAAAAGAAAGAAAAAAAAATAAGAATCAATTATGAAAGAGGAATTAAAGGAAGTTAAAAAATCAAGACGTTTGTCGCATGCATACTAGCAGCTGTAGAACGCATACTGACAGTTTTCACATCTGAAAATTTTTTCCAATCTGCATGAATTGTCAAAAATATACATATAGTGACAGCTTTTCACATCAGTCTGATGCAACTCAAGTTTTTCTGCTGTGAAATATGTTATACAATAAAGGTACAACTATTTTGTAGTATATATGCCAAAAGCAATGTTCCCTGGTTCAAACCTCTCCCACAACCAATTTTGATTTTTGACTTGGCAACTGTAAAATAGTTTGTTAAGTTAATTGATGTTTTTCATTTCTCACAAACTTTATTTGTGACTTTTTTTCAATTTTTTATTTTATTAATAAATATTGTATTCCAATCCTTTAACCCACAATACAACAGTCCAATCCATTTGTCCTCAACCCTATGGAAAACTATATATTCACAGCGCAAGTTTATCATGTCCTCAAGATACAATTTTTTGTCCTTTGAAATTCAAAAAGACCCCTATTTGTTGGCTAGTAATGTGGATGGGGATGATAAATAGAGTATAATTTAAGATAATAAATTGGAAATGAAATGGAACTGTTTGAATTTGGATAATAAAATGGTAATTTAATAATATTTTTATGTCTTTCTCTTCATGTTTAACAGTTATAACTCAAATAAATGATTGAAAGTAAATAAATAATTTTTTGTATATGATTTTGATTGTACTATAATATAAATCAGTTGAATTTATATAAAAAATGATGATCATAAACAAAAAAAGGAAACATCTTTTATAGGAAAATTTTACTAAAACATGAATTTTGTTGAAGTCAACAAAATCATTGATAAATAAGTTAAAGTTATAATATAAAATAAATTTTAAAAAAATCGAAAAGATAAATTAAAAGATAAATTTTTGGTTTAATAAAAAAAGATAATTTAAGTATAAGTTTAATAAATAGAACAGTTAAAATATTACTTAAAGTTCCAAGTAAATTCCTAAGCCTCTTTCCTTTCTCTCACTGGCCCCCCTCTAGCTGACTTCAAGCAAGGTCTGAGTCCCAGTAATTACATGGACTTAGATTTACAACTTTGCCTTAGGTTTTTATTATTTTAATTTATTAATTCAATTAATTTTAGAAAAATGAAATGAAATTTTAATTTAATAAAAAATGTTTGCATAAGTAAAAAAAAAATTAAAGACTATAGCATTAATTGTAATATAGTTAATGTTCTTTACAGAACAGGGGGTGTCAGTTCTGGAAAATACGCAATTAACTTAAGTGTGGATTTCAAACCAAATCAGCACTTAAATTTCGCAAAAAATTCACTTATTTCAAAAATGGGTGTCAGTTGTGACCTCAAATCAGCACTTTTTTCCCAAGTTTTTTTCACAACCACATGTTGGCCACATAATTGCTTCCTTGCCCACCCCATTCCTGCCACATGTGACACCCAGACCTCAATACTCTCATCAATCCTTGGCACACACCCCTCACTTTTATTTGAACATTTTAATGCAAAATTTTAACCAGGCATGTTTTTTTCTTTCTTTTTTTATGTTTTCAACCTCCCCAAATCAGATGTCCCTCTTCATGAAAGTTCAATGGCTTTTTATTGATGAAAAATGAAGTAAAAAAGAAAAAAAAGGGAGAATAAACATAATCCCTAAGGAAATGAAGGATAGGTTCAAAATTTATCAATAAAAATATAAAAATGCTCAATTGGCTTCCACTTCCACTGGCTTTGGTATTGATGATTATGAATTGGTGAATAGAATTACTACTCTTTCCAAAAGGCTCAATGTCATGTGTCTTCTCTATAAGAAAATGGATATTCTTTTTGGTTCCTGATTTAAAAATTACTTTTAATTTTATAAAAAATAGTTATATCATGAGATTATGATAACACCATTATTCCTTACTGGACTCTACAATATCATGCTTTTGGAATTTCAGATGGTAAAATAATACTGACACCTGTGCCAAACTCATCATAACCAACATAATTCTATAACCCCACCACCAATTTGAATTTTAAAATAAAGCTAAGTCAACAAAATTCTATATCTTTTTGAAAAATTTTCCATTTCAGTTTTGAAAATTTGGCGATACCCTCCCTTACATTTTATTGAAGTAAGGGGTGAAAATCACCAAAATTTAATATAATTCCATAAAATAATAAACAAATAAATAAAATAAATCAAATTTACTAGTTTTAAAGTAATGAAAATCCCTTGAGCCAAAATGCAGACCAAGTCTATAAAATAAGTTTAAAACTTTCCATAGGTATAGGCAAGATGAACCCCATGAATCAATTTAATGTTATAATGATTACTGTCTATTCAAACCAAGGTTTTTTGCTTATTACTTTAGTTTAGTAAATTGAAATATCAGATTTATTTATTAAACATTTATGAAAGAATAAAAAATGTTTGATGACTTTATAAATCCCTAAAATTTTTTGATCTACCTAAAGGTTTGTAAATTTTTTAATTTTATCTTCTTTTATTACATTGCTGATTTGTTGGACTAATTTTGACTGATCTGATAAGAGCAGAAAAAATGAGTGAAGGGTTAGTCATATGTAAATGGTAAGAAAAAGAAAAAACACACCTTGATGAACAGGCAGAATAATAAGTAATGAAAATGGTAGTTTGAGGAATATGGAAGGATAAATGCATGATGTAAACTTATAATATGTATTATAAATTAAATAAAAGTAAAATTGTGGAAAAAAGGCTCAAATTCAAAGTTCAATATCTCAACAACCACTAAACCAAATTAAAATCAGTTTTCTGGAAATGAACGATAGGCTTCAGAAGTATCTTCAGTTAAAAGGAAAGAAGATTTATATAAACCTAACCATAATGCTGACTCTGCTTTTAAAAATTGCACAAAAACTTGAGAAGTGATGATGAAATTTCTAACAAGAGGAAGATAAAAGCCTAGATAATCATCAGATAAGAGTTTGAGAAGCCTTATTCTCTCATTATGCAATATAAAAATATGAAATAAATTAAGTGAAATTCAGAAAAACAAGCTCAACTTCAAAGGTTAAAATCTCAGCAACTACTGAACCTAATTCAAACCTTTTTGTGAGAAATGAAAGATAGGCTTCATGAGAATCTTCAGTTAAAGGATATGTGTTTTAAATAAACCTAACCCTAATTTTTTGAGGAAAAAAATATTGAATTGGGAAAATAAGGCTCAGCTTTGAAGGTCAATATCTCAGCAACCACAGAGCCAAATTCAAATCTGTTTATGGAAAATGAAAGATAGCCTTCAGGGAAATATTCAGCTAAAAGGACATTAGATTTGAATAGACCTAACCCTTATTTCAAGTTTGATTTTCAAAAATTTACAAAACTTGAAAAGTTAAAATAAAAATGACAGCTTGAGGAGTTGAACAAGTCCACTGTTAACCAGATATGAGTCCTAAATACATTTAAGTATAGAATTTACATAAAAAAATGGGACATAATATAGACATGAAAAAAGGAGATGAAACTTGCCTTGATTGAAAGGTAGGAAAAATGGAGTGGGAAGGAGTGAAATTGGAATTTGGGGGAAATAGAATATAGAGCAAGTGAAATGCTTAAAGAATGTGAAATGTATGTGTTTAAATGACATGGAACCAAAAAAAAGTGAAATAGGGAAAAGGGGGAATAATGACCATGCCAAGGAGGGATGAAGAGTAGGGTTATGGAGCTAAAAAAAAGAAAGAAAAGTGGGAGAGAAGAAAAAATGTTAATTTTACCTTTAAAATCAAAAAATAAAAACTTACTAAAAATTTAGATAAAAAAAACAAAAAAATTAATTAGCAAATACATAAGTAAAAATGAAAAAATGACTTACCTGAAGAGATGAGTTGAGAAAAAAGTTGACTTCAAATAATTTGAGGGATAAAAGAGGAGAGGAGGAAATGGATATGAGTGATGAAAGAAAAAAAATGACTGAAAAATTATGCAATTGCAGAAAGTATGCAATTTCATATTGAGTTGATGAAGGAAAAAAAAGAGACTTGAAAAAAGAGACTACAACAGGAAATTCAAAATCAAAGTCAATATGCAAATAAGAATAACTATTCTAAGGAGCCATTCCTGTAAAGTACTCAAAAACTGTCTAAAACTGGGTACAGATAGGTTAAGAAGTGTTTTGATGGTGTACATGGGAGTATGAGGTACTTGAGGCTTTCTTGGAAGAAGGTAGAGTTTCCTGGCCACTTTTGATAAAAAAGAAAATCTTCTTCAAGATCAGAATCATAATCACAATAAGAGTCCAAGAGGAGATCAAGAGCTTTAAAAGTTATTGCTTGATGTAGCTTATCATGATTTGAGAGTGAGGAAGGTATGGATGTTATATGGTATAAAAATGAGAAATATGTACAATGTTTTGAGTTATAAAGTGTTATGCTGCAGAGTGCTGTGTATGAATGGGATGATGCTGAAAAACCAGTGAAATGAGGCATTATGGTTACATCAGCACCTTTGGTTGAGAAACTGTGGCTTTGTGTGAAATAAGTGACTTATATCATTTTGAAATCCACCAGTTTTGGGTCTAGTGTGTTTTGGAAATCCACACTTAAATAATTGGGGATTTGTATGTGTGGATTTTCCAGAATTGAAACCCCCTAATGTGATACTTAAGGAATTAAAAGTATTTAATTTATAATATTTTAATTACTTAATTATTGAGTAATAATTTTAATCAGATCAGTTTAACTATGTTAAATAAGTTACTGGTTGACATGTATGGTATGCAGAATGATTTATACAATAATTTAGAAGAGATAGAATATTAGATGAGTAGAGAATCTAGCTTATTGGAAATAATATAGTAATTTAATTAAATGTTTGAATTATTATTTTTCATGTTAAACAGTTTAAAATTTCAAATCAATTATAAAATAAAAGAATAGTTTGTATATAATTTGGTTTAATAATAAAAAAGAAAAATAAATTTGTGTTGGTAAAAAATGATACTCTAAAACAAATAAATTGATTCCCTTTCATAGGATAAAAAAATAAAAAGCGAATTTTGTTGAAGATAACAAAATTATTGAAGTTTTAATTTAAAAGTAATTTAATATGATGTAGTAATATAAATTAAATGGTGAAAGATTAAGTTTAATAAAATAAAATCAAATTTAATTTAATAAAAAAATTTAAATTTAAGTTTAATAAAAATCAAAGATAAATTTAATTTAATTCCTTAAAGTTCCAAGGAAATACAAAAGGCCCTTCTCTAGCCAAATTCAAGAAAGGTCTGAGTCCCAATAGTTCTATTAGCATAGATATCTCCAGGACTGGGTAAAAATTACTTATAAATTATGTTAAACACATGGACTATAAATGGGAACAATAAATAAAGGTACACAAGTTGTATAAATAAATAAAAATTATGATAAAATACATTATATGCCATTATGACACCTTATATACATGCATATATCTGCCTTTTATAAGTCTTAGGTACTTGATATTGAGTAGGAATATTCTAGAGTAATTTTAAGAACCTTAAACATAAGGATAAAAATTTTTAAGTATAATTAAAGCTGTTGTCTTAATTTTTTTATGCGAAAAACATGAAATGTGCTTTAAATCACTTAAAAGCTGACTATATGGGCTATAAATTTAATAATATTAAACATACACTTTGAAATATCAATTTGTCTTAATTGGAACTAATGATTTGGCTGCTCAAATGCATAAAAATAACACTTTTCAAATTTGGTGTTTTTTATGCCAGAAATGGCTTCTGTGTTCTGGCCACATACTGCCTTCATTTTTCCTGGGTGAATAGCTTCATTTTTAGAAAACTTAACTCTTTGACACTATAATTACCCCACATTCTACGCACACTGTGGGTAAATACACAAAAATAGGTGACAGGCACTTATTTAGTGTCCTAATTTAATTATAGGGGCATTGAACTTTTTATATGCACTAATTTCATTAATAACCTCAAGCTTGGTGCCTTTAATGAACTACCACACTTAAATTTACCTAAATTAGTCAATTATTTACCCGTGTAAGCGCCTTCCAAGGACTGCATGTAGTTACCCCACATCTCATTCCCTTTTTTGGGGTTTTCAGTGGTTTCTCAGTCAATATTGGTTGTTTTTGGATGGGGATTTCGCATAGTTTGTTGTCATAATTAGCCCCATCATTTCTACTTTGATCCCCCTTAATATTGAGTAATATTTAGTGTCATCATATTTTTTTTAGTCTTTTTATTTTAAGATATTACATGCAAATACTCTCTTTTTTGCTTATTCTTTATTTTTGATGGATTATACCTATTACTACAGGACTTTGGCTGTTGATATAATTCTAATTATGTTTTTGGTAATTCTTTATTTTATTTGATAGGCTTATTAGCTAGAATGAGGTGTCATTAGCAGTGTATAGGACTGGTAAATCAAGGAGTTCATTGGAGGAATCACTGGGTATAAAAGGAGGGGGTTTTTGGTCTTGTTTTCTACATTTTTATCATTAAAATAAAAATATATAACCAATACAATTACAATAAATATAAATAGTACTTATAAATTCTTTGAATATTATCTGAATTTTTACATTTATTTTTTTACCAACTATAAAATTGTACACCATATATCATTAGTGCAATTTAAATTAATGAGACCCTTATATTGAGTAATATTTTAATACTTATTGGATTTGTACTACAGTATTCATATAGGACCGTTAAAATCTTCTAGAAAACTGACTATTCAAGCTTTTTCACGTCTCTGTACTTGATCTCAGCCTAATAATTGGGGACCTTTCCTCATGAATTCTGTTGGTTATCTTCCAGTAAGTAAAAATTCAAAAGAGGCTATAAGTAAATAAAATACCTATAGAAATATTTGGATAATTACAACATGTTGGGGTCACTTATATAGTGATTTCCAAAAAAATAAAACTGTTATATAATAAAATTGTGATATTGAATCAACAATTTCATCACTTTTTTAAGATAAAAATTGTTCTTGGTGGGATTTTGTCAATAGACCAATTAATTTTGTTATCTTTGCAGATAATAAACCAGGTAATAAAAACTGATTAATTTTTTCTCTTTTAAACAAGAAATTTAATCCTTTTTTATAGTTTTTTTAAACTCATTTTATATTTAGAAAGAATCTTACTGAAAAATTTTTGTTTTTAAATATAAAAACACTGCTACATATTGTAGACCAGTTATATCAAGTGACCACATAAAAGCATATTTGACTTTTGGAACTCATAAATTCACTTAATACCTACAAGAAAACTATTAAATTGTCTTTATTAGTGATAATTAATACTGATAAACTCCTTTTTGAAGTTTGAATAACTCATATTTAAAATCTTTGATTAAAATTCCATGTAAAAATTTGTGATAACCACATTGACATTGTGAGTAATAAGACAAAACCTTATAACTTAAGACATAGGACTGAAGGATTTGTTAAAGGATGTCCAAATGGAGGGACAGGACTCCCCTACAAGCAGCATCACCTCATAAATGTCAATAGAGGAAAGGGAATGTTATTAATTCTGATAACAATCAAGAAATCAAAAAATACCTTACAAGAACAAGTCCACTACCTCTCCATGCTTCTGAACACTCTCACCATCAAGGTCACCAATATGATAGACCAAAAAACAATTTAGAGAAAAGAGCCACACAGGGATTTATAGAAGTCAACAAAGCTCTAGGGGGACTAAGGGCTCAACCAACAACAGTGGTGGCAGACCCTTCAACAGCAATACCTCAAGCCCAAGAGGAGGATTAAAAGATCACAGTTAGCATGTGGAAATGGGATTGGTACTTCCAGAAGTACAAAAACCATCCACACAAGGGGTCAAGCATTCACCCTTAAAAAGGAAAGGAAAAGAGAGGCAGAAAAAATAGAATGAGACCTTGGTAAGTCATCCATCTTCGCAGAATCAATTATATGTTACTTCAATTATATGTTACTAACAATTGATAGAAATTTATTGAATATAATTGATAAATATTTAAAAGATTATTCATTTGAAAATAAAATTTTTAATGTGTCTTTTCATGATGACAATGTACATAGCTTTATTGATCACCAGAATAATACTAGTCATATTAAAATGGAACCAAATGAAGTGATTTTGAGCCTGATGATGAGTCTTCTGAGTTGGACATGGAAAAAATTGAATATTTTTTAAAAGATAATCCAATGGAATCAAAAATCATTAACAAATTGTTATTAAGGATTGAAAAATTGGAAGAATTCTCTAAAGAGTCAAAAAATAATACAGAAAGTGTATTAATAAAACCTACACAATCATTGAGTACTACAGCCAATAGACTAAAAATCAATTTTTAATTTCATTTATTGATTTCATAAATGAAAATGAAAAATTAACCTCTGAGATTAAGAATTTACAAGATAAATTAGAAAATTCTCAGAATATTATGGCTACTATAGAGGGATGTGTAAAATTGTCTTTTTTGAAATGTGAATAATACTTTAACTCATGTACCTGATATAAAGGATAGGTTAAAAAGTGTGGAAATTGAAGTAGATAAAATTTTGAAAAATACTGATAAAGTAAAGGACAACACATCCTATGTGTAAAAAACACCAGTATATATGAAACATTCAGATGATTAACCAATGATTGAACATGAAAATAGTGTCAGGGGCTCTGAGAATAAAAAATAAGTGAATGATGAAATAAATGACCATCTATCAAAAGTAAGTGAATTAATTAATATTCCTCAGTTTAGGGAAGCAAAAACTAACCAAAAGAACTGGCCTAAGTTAGATCAGTACCCTTTTTTGATGGGGATTCAAAATCTGATTGACAACAATTTATTCAGAGAATCAATAACTTAAAATTTTTTACAAATTACCTGATGGAGAAATTACATAAAAATTTATATCTTTATTTACAGATGTGGCCTTATTATGGTTTGAATCTGTATTGAGTGAGGGAATTAGCTACTCTTGGATTTAATTGAAGGTACTAATTGAAAGGAAATTAGGTGGCCAAAAATTTAGAATCACTCAACAAAGATTGAATGAGAAAGCCAGATATAATCCAAATTCTAGGGATAAACCAATGGTATTCTTAATGAATTTAATAAAAATCATGAAAGCCATGGATCCAAAAATGGATTATGATGAGTGGAAAGAAAAAATAATATATAAATTGTCTATATCAGTCAGAGACATGTTTTTAGCTAGAACTGAAACCATCAGAGATACTTCTGGGTTTATTAATATATGCAATGAAATATTATTGAACCACAAATATGAAACTAGGTATAATAATTACAAAAAAATGTTAAGGTATTAAAACCTACTACAAGTAAGTTATAAGTGGAGAAGAAAAAACCTTCAGCTCCCCTTCTCCCTAAAAGACAAGAAAGTACCATTTGCTACAAGTTTAATGAACCTTGGGATAAAGCTCATACCTGTAAGAAATAAATAAATTTTATTTAAAACTCAAAAGTTTCTGAACCAAGTAATAATGAATGAAAGGGAGGAATCTAGTGAGGATTGTTAAAGTAACATTTCTTACAGTGATGATCAAAATAAGATATATGTATTAGAAAAAGAAATTATGTTCCTGAATGATGCAATACCTCATACAGATATATTTTTAACTTCCATAGAGGAAGCCAAAATAATTAAAGATGTAACTCATGATACTTACAAAATCACACCTATTAGAGCACCTTTTATTATATGTGGAAAAAAATGAATGCCATTTTTGACACTGGGGCTAAAGGTTGTGTAGTTTCTATTAATACATTAATGAAACTTGATAGTAAGTATAAAGAAAAACTGGAACCTGTATGGACAAAGACCTGGAGGGGTTTTGGTTAAGTATTACATCAAATTGGCAAATACAAAACTACTGTATTGTTTAAATAAAATGATGTATATGTAAGAGCAGTATGCAAATTTGTAGTTATGGATAATTATAATTTTAGTGATAAGTTAATTATTTGAAATGACCTATTGATCAAATTTGGAATCAAACTAAATCCTGAAAATAGTTTCTTCACTATAGGCATGAATGGAAAAAAAAATTCAAGAATTTCTCTGAAAATTCAGTTTATTGCATTGCTCCTAAAGAAGAACAACTTCAAGATGGAAGAACCTCCTCTGAAGTGGTTGAGTTGGAAAATGAAATCCAAAAAGCCTCTTTCAGTCCTCAACTCTCAAAAATTGAAGATAAAAATACTTTGAGATTAATAAAATCTTATTCTATGGCATTTGATCATGTTTCAAATGAACTAGGATTGGTCCAAGACCATGAGATTAAAATCTCTTTAATTTGTGAATTGGATAGTATTCCTAGAAGCTTGAAAAAAAAACTTACCCAGCTTCTCCTGAAAAAAGGAAAGACATTGAATACAACATTAAAATGTTGTTGGAAATGGGTATTGTTGAAAAATTAGACACAACACCTAATTATTGTGTTATTTCAACAGTTTTAATCTCTTATGAAAAAGATAAGGCAAGATGATATGGTGATGACAGAGCTCTGAATATATTCACTATAGATGATATTTACACTCTAGCAAGGATAGCTTCCATCCATTCTACCTTACACCAGAAAAAAAACATGGGCACATGATAACAGATTCCAATCCCTATCTTTGACTTAACTCAATTTCAGCTCAGCTCTAATTCTTCAGAAAATACTGCACACTGAACAATGAGCACATTATCTCATGCAAAATCAAGTCAAATTTACTCTTAAACCAAAACTAAATATAGGGATAGGCACCTTCTGGAAGGTGCCACTTAATTTTTTTCAGTGTTAAAAGGTGCAAAATATATTTCCTGTCTGGATGGAAACAATATTTACCACCTTATTCCTGTAAAGAATAATTGTCAGAATTTCTAACTCATAACCACACACATGGGGATATATAAATATGTTAGAATGCCTTTTGGCCCAAAGAATTCTCCTTCAGTCTTCAAAAATAGATGGATAGTATTTTCCATCAGGAAATAGTTGATGAATGACATTTAGCTTATATTGATGACATCATAGTGTTTTAAAAAACATATGATGAGCATTTAAATCACCTGAAAAAGAATATTTCAAAAAATGGATGAAATTAATATGAAAATTTCATTAAAGATCTGTAAGTTTGGGTATAACATTTTCTAGGTATGTGTGCAGATTATAGGCAGTAAATAAAAAATTACCAATCCATTGCAGCTCCTTTGACAAAATTAATCAGGAAAAATGAGGTTTTCATTTAGAATAATGAAAGACAACATGCTTTAAACAGATTAAAGGAATGCTTAATGTCAGCTCCAATATTGGGACTTCCAGATTTTAACCTCCCTTTTATCTTGTATACTAATGCAAGCTTTACAGGGTTAGGCTCTACTTTACAGAAAAAACAGATAATAAATGGTTAATTATCTGAAGGAGTTATGTCAGCATAGATATCCCTAGGACTGAGTATTTCTTATGCTTAAAATAAGATAACCTTAAGTAAATTAAGCTTATATCTTAAAAATAAGGTTAAAATAAAAATATATATGATTATATTACATATATATATAATTATTACTCTATTATATAAATTATAGTAGTTTAAATAGCTTATCCATAGCCTAATAATACTTATTAAGGTGTTAATGGAGTCATAAGTAAGTGATACTAAGTAATTATTGACATACATAAGCTTATATGTATACATAAATCTCATATTCAGTGAAATATGCAGTATATTATGTATATTTAGGTATATAAGTGGGTTTTAGCCCCTTAATAGCCTATAGCCTTTATTTTTCTGCTTATTTTAGGTCATATGGACTTATTCAGTGGACTCACAACGCCTACAGAAGCATAAACATCTATTTCAGGTGCATACACTTTGTCTGGACAACTTAATCCGCTTCCTTGGATGGATATTCACGGATTTATGGGTTGGGAGGTCATTTCTGGGTTAATATGGATGCTTGGGGATGTTTTTGGGGGCTTGGACATTTCAATTGTTTCATTTATATGCTTTGGGTTTCATTAAATCTCTTTTTGATTGCTTATTTTACCTATTTCTTTATGGTATCCTCTTTTATCTGGATTTTCTATTTGAGGTATAGATCTGTGTTATCATTAATTGTGATGGACGGTCCATACTGGAGGTCTGGGTGTTGGAACTGCTTGGAGTGGACGCCATGGGGAGGTGATGGGCCCTCAAAGTGCTGTAATTTCCGGGGATAGCAGTGACATCATCTGGATTGAAGGTCGGTGCACTCCAGGGGATTTGGGTATAAGTAAGGAGGGATTTTGTTGGTTATTTATCATCAATTACTTACTAAATTTAAATCCAACACTTCAATACAATTGTTAACATTTAGAAATATATTACAAAGCCTTTTATAAGTTGATATTATCATTATATAAGCTATAACTATATTCTATTTATCTATTTTCCACCACTAGCACACATTTAAATCCAAGTATTGTGAGTTTTATTTGAGTATGACTATTTTATTAGTCTTCCCCTGAGGTTTAATCACTAAATCATTTATCAATAAGTAGTAGGACCATAAATAAATACTATTATATCATACTTATATACTAGACTATACTGACAAGTTATCTGTTATATATCCTGAACCTTAAGAAAGACAGAATAGAGGTATGGTGCAATCCAGCTGGAATGTTTAGCCATTTTGTGGGCCCTGAAGAAACTTAACTACTATCTGGAAGAACAGATTTTTGAATTAATAACAGACTTATATGCAGTAAATTCATTACTAAACATGAAAAAACATAATAGGCACATGTTAAGATGAAAGCTAGCTGTAAAAGAGTACAGAGGTAGAATGACAATCACTCATATGAGAAGGAACATTGCATTCGAATGTGGATTTATTAGGGGGTGTCAGTTCTGGAAAATCCGCACTTATCTAAGTGCGTATTTCCAAAACACACTAGCCCCAATACTGGTGGATTTGAAAAGTGAAAAAAGTCACTTATTTCACTCAAATCCGCACTTTCTCAACCAAAAGTGCTGATTTCACCATCAAGTCCCATTTCACTGATTTTTCAGCATCATCCCATTAATACGCAGCACTCCACAGCATAACAATTCATAACTCAAAACATCGTACATCATTTACATCTTCATATCATATCATATAAGAGTTTTGCCTTCCTCACTTTCAAATCATGATAAATTACATCAATCAATGACTTTCATGGCTCTTGAACCGCTCTTGGACTCTGATTCCGATTCTGATTCTGATCTAGAAGAAGATTTTGTCTTTTTATCAAAAATGGCGAAGAAACGTTACCTTCTTCCCAGAAAGCCTCAAGTACACCATCCAAACACTTCTTAACCTATCTACACCCAGTTTTAGACAGCTGTTCAGGACTTCTGAGGAATGTTTCCTTAAATTACTTGAGCTTATTCAGGATCATCCCATATTTCACAATAATTCTCAAAAAGAACAAAGACATCCTTCAATTCAATTGGCCATCACACTATGTCGTTTGGGTTCAAATGGTAATGGAGCCGCTTTGAAATGTTTAGAAAATGTCTTTGATTTAGGGTATGGTTCAGTTAACACTTATACCAAACAATGTATCACTGCCATCAACTCCTTGTAATCTCAACTTCTCACCTGGCCAACAAAAGAAGAGCAACTTGAATCATCTCAGGTTATGCAAGCAGAGGGCTTCCCAGGATGTATTGGTTTTGTTGATGGTACTACTATTCCTTTGAGCCAGAAACCTGCTCAAGGTGGAACCAATTACTTTGACCATAAAAAGAGGTAGATTATTTTTAACTCCTTTCATTCTCTTTGAAACTAACACAAAAAAATATATCTTCTTTATAGATATTCAATTTCCATTCAGCTTATATGTGACATAAACAAAAAATTTATATCATTCTTTGCTGGCTATCCTGGCTCATGTCATGACTCCTACGTCTTCCAAAGAATGCAAATTACAAATGAACCTGAAAATTTTTTTGATGAAGATCAGTATCTTCTTGCAGATTCTGCTTATGTGAATGGAAAGTATGTACTTCCTGCTTTTTGGGGAGCAGCTTCAAAAGACAGTCAAAATGCCAAGTTCAACAATCATTTGGCAAAGTCAAGAGTCTGTATTGAACATTCTATTGGAATCTTGAAAGGCCGTTTTTCTAGTTTAAGGGAATTAAGAAGTCCTCTTAGAAATAAATCTGAAATGGAGGCGGTGATCAACTGGATTCTGTGTTGCACTATACTTCATAACCTACTTGCTGACCTCAAAGAGAAATGGTTAGAGCTGTATGAAGATGAACAAGTTGATTCACCTCCAACTATACCCAACACTTTTATTTCTCAATCAACTATTATTAGGGAAAAAATTCTTCCAATAACACTCCAACATTTTTCAACGCAATTTTAATTTTTTTTTTCACTCTCTTCAAATGATCAATTTGCATGTGTTATTCACTGAGAATGGTAATTTTTTTGCATATTTTTTTGGTTTTTTAATTTGCTGTTAAAGTCTTATTTATTTATCTCTCTGTGTTTTCTTTCATCAACTCAACATGAAATCACATATTTTCAGCAAACGCATATTTTTTCAGTCACTCTCTTTTTTTTCTTCACTCATATCCGTTTTCTCCTCTCTTCCTACATCACTCAAACAATTTCACTTATATTTCTTTTTTCTCAACTCGTCTCTCCAGGTAAGTCATTTTATCTTTTTTACTTAATTTTTTGCTAATTTTTTTTTTTTTGGTTTTTTGGGTTTTTTGGGTTTTTTTTTTGTTTTTTTTTGTAAGTGGTTTTTTTTTAAATTTATAGGTAACATTAACCTTTTTTTTCTCTCTCTCTCTCTCTCTCCCTCTTTTCTCTCATTTATCCTATTCTTTATCCCCCCTTGGCCTGGGCTTTTTCCCACCTTTACCCTCTCCTTGGAATGGATACATCCCCCTTTTCCCCCCTCCTTGGCTCACTCTTACCTCCCTTTTCTCCCTCTTTGGTCTCATCTCTCCCTTTCTCCCCCTTGTTGGTCTCCTCATTTCCTCCCCTCATTCCTCTCCAACCCCCCTCCAAATCCCCCTCCAAACTCTCCCAATCACCCCCTCCAACCCCCCTTCCAACCCCCCCCTCCTATCCCCCTCAAAACTCCCCCAATCCCCCCCTACCCCCCCTCAATGTTCCTTAACGATTTGCTATCGATTCTTTAAGTTAACGAACAATTGTTAGCAATTTTTCGTTATCTTAATGATTCTCTAATAAATTGTTAAGTTAACAAACAATTGTCAGCAATTGTTTGTTAACTTAACAAATCGATAGCAAATTGTTAAGGAACATTGAAGGGGGGTAGGGGGGTTTTGAGGGAGAGATTGGGGGGTTTTGGAGTCGGGGGGTTAGGGGGGGTTAGGGGGGGTTTGGAGGGGGGGAATAGAGGTGGATTGAAGGGGGGGTTGGGGGGGATTGAAGGGGGGTTTGGAGGGGGATTTGGAGGGGGGTTTGGAGGGGATTTGGAGGGGGTTTTGGGGAAGATTGAAGGCAGGTTTGGAAGGGGGTTTGGAGGGGTTTAAAAGGGGGTGTGAATAGGTTGGAGGGGGGGGGTTGGAGGGGGTTTGGGGGGATTGAAGGGGGGTTTGGAGGGGGATTTGGAGGGGGGTTTGGGGCAGATTGAAGGCGGGTTTGGAAGGCGGGTTTGGAGGGGTTTAAAAGGGGGTGTGAATAGGTTGGAGGGGGGGTTTGTACAAGGGTTTTGGGGAGGTTGGAGAGGGGTTTGGAGTTGGAGCGGGGAATTTAGGGGAATGGGGAAGTGATAAAAAAAAATTCACAGTTTTTTGAATTTTTTTGTTTTTTTTAATTTTAGAGAAAAATATTCATCAAGTTCAAGTGAAATAAAAAAAATTCTTATTAGTCTTTTGAGGATTTTTATTTTTTTAATTTAATTTAAGTGAGTTTTTTTTAATGTATAATTTTGGGTGTTTGAAAAGTAACAAATTTTTAAGTAGAAAAATACATGTCTTTAACTTCAGATTCACCACTTACCTCACTCTCATCTTCTTTAACTTCATTATCATCTTCAAATTTAACTTCTTTTCTATCATCATCTAAAACATTGACAAAAAATGAACAGTATTGAAATAAAAGAAATTTAAAAAAAAAATTCACTTGGATCAAATATTTGGCCATATTTCAAAAATCAAGTACTATAAAACTAAAGTTGAAAAAAAACAATATCCGAAAATGTTACCTGAAAATATACATTATTTAACTGAAACTGGAGGTGATGAAGTTAAAGCTGTTATTAATAATACTTTCAATCCTCAATTTATTTACAAAAAACATTCTTTTAATGGTTTAAAAGATGAATCATTTAATCAACTCTGCGATCTCATCATAATACTCTATCAAACGGCTTTGGTTCGCTTACCTTTAAGGAATAAGAATTTGTTGGGTGGAATCATGATTGGTATTGGATGGAGACCAGGATTTGATAAAGGTTTTTCTCTTGGTATGTTTAAAAAATTTTCTGGATTTTTTAATATCATTTTACTGAATTTAATTCAAATAGGCATATATTCTTTACTCAGATCTTTATCTAAAGCTAAATTAGATAATGATCTTCGAAAATGGAATACTTTACCTTCATTTAATTCATTTCTTGCTCTTTGACTTAAAAAACTCTGTAATAAAATTTGGAAACAAATCATGAAGTTGCTACAAGACTTGGAATACCATATTGGTGCAACATTGAATGGGAAGATATTAGCTGTGATTATCTAATATTTTCAAATGTTATAATCACTCATTCTGGATTTCGTAACCGAGTTCACACCAACTCAAATGATGCCAATTACCTCACTTATGGAATTTTCACGTAAATTAATCCTATCACTGGACAACCTATTCTGTCACCTGCAAATATTAAAGGACATGGATTATATTTCCCAGATAATAGATGTATAATTAATTTTGGATTAGGAAATGGAATCATCGAAACAGTTTGGAATTCTTCTTACGATAATCACCAAACCACAAAGGCTCCTCCAGGTTTGGAATCTTGTCAAGACTTCAGGAATTTCGGTTGCTCTTTCAAGATCAGTCAAAAGTTAATCCAATGAATAAACAAGTTAAAAAAAGAAGAAAAAGGTAATAAATTTAAAAATTCTTTAGGTAGATCTAAAAAGTATGGGGATTTGTAGAGTCATCAAATATTTCATATTCTTCCATAAATTTTTAATAAATAAATATGATATTTCAATTTATGAAATTAAAGTAAATGGCAAATGACCATGTGTTGTATAAAAGGTAATCATGATAACATTAATTTGTTTCATGGGGTTCCTCTAGCCTATACCTGTGGAAAGTCCCAAACCTAGTTTCTAGACTTGATCTGCATTTTGGCATGAGGAATTGTCATTACTTTAAAAGTAGTAAATTTGACATATCTTATTTATATATTAATTAATTTATGTAATTATATTAAATTTTGATGACTTTCACACTTTACTTCAATAAAATGCAGGGGAGGGTATTGCCATTTTTTAAAATCTGACATGTGAAATTGATGACATAGAAAAATTTGGTGGTACCCACCCCTTGTTTCAATAAAATGCAGGGGAGGGTATTTCCAATTTTTTAAATCAGAAATGTGAAATTGATGACTTAGAAAAATTTGGTGGTACCCACCCCTTGTTTCAATAAAATTCAAGGGGAGGTATTGCCAAATTTTCAAAAGAGATATTTAATTTTATTGACTTAGAAGTATTTAGATGAGAAAACTTATTGACTTGAAAGTAAAGATAGAAAATTTTTATTATATTTTCAAATTTTTGTCAAAATAAAAGTATAAGAAAACTTATTGACTTGAATGTAAAGATAGAAAAATTGTATGATATTTTCAAAAATTTGTCAAAAATAATGTACTATATTCAAGACCTTTTATAAGTCAGCATATAAGAAAGTATTACCAAACAGAAATCAAACAAAATTAAATTAACTAGAAAAACAATTTATCAATTGAAAAGGTCAAGTAATTTTTTAATGTCCTCATAAGATTGGCCATTTTTTACACATTCCATAATGAAATCTTTTTTTAAAAAACTCTCTTGTTTTTCCAATTCACAAGTAGCCATTTCTCTTTAAAATTGATGGTCTTCTCTTTGAAATTGACGGTCATTTACTCTTTCCATCTGCTCTGCCTCAAATATTTTTTGTTCCAAATCTAAGGCTTTCTGATCTTTCCTTCGCATATGATCAAACTTCATCTTCTCAAATTCAAGGGCATTTTTCGCAATAGTTGATTTTGCTGAGAAAATTAAATTGAAATAAATAAATAAATAAATGAGTTAATGATTAAGATATATAGTAAACAAATCTTAATTATATCTTTTTTTCAAAATAATCCTCAAGGGAGCCAAATGAGCTTGTTGAAGTATTACCACGTTTTAATAGATGTTTCAAGTTCATTGAAGTCGAGACTCGACGCTTTAGTTTGGAGCTTGAGCAAGAGGCTTCAGAAGTTCATCTAAAGCAGCTTCTAAAGTGGGATTCACATTTCCAGAATCGAGATTATTTAATGGAGATTGAGTTTGAGTAGGAGGAGACTAGAATGAAGGAGAAATTCAGAGAAGAATTGAAGAAAAAACAAAAAGTAAAAATACATTTAAATTTTGGGCCTCTGAGGATTCAGATCTGCTGCAATATAATTTTTCTGCTTGATAGTCAGGATCATCTTCAGCTGAACTATGGTTAGAAGGTGGAGGGGATTGATCCTGTTGATTTACAGGTATTTCAGGAGGATTAATTGATGGTTGAGATCCAGAGGGTATATCCTTAGTAGTATCATGTAGAAACCAAGGGTTTACATCAACTCGGGAGCCAAAAAGATTATCCATTTCCTCATAGAAAGGACACATGAAATTGAGCTTTTCGAAAATAGTAGTAGTTCCAATCTCCAAATGATCATCGTCAATACCAAAGCCAGTCTCATTTGCAGCATGATGAGCCTTTTTATATTTTGATTGGTAACTATTAAATCACTCCTTCATTTGTTTAGGATTGATATTGATTCTCCCCCTTTTTTTCTTCCTTACTTCATTGGCCATCAATAAGTAGCCATTAACCTTTGAAGAAGGTGGATGTCCAATACGAGTGGACTTTTCACATCCAAAACATGCTTCAAAATTTGATTTTATTTTAAGGAAGTTGATTATGATGAGATTATCATCCTTTTTAAGCTGACCTGAACCTGACTTTGATTTTTTAGGTGTAGGGCTTGCTTTACGAGGAGACTTTTGTGACAAAGCAGATTTTTGAGTTACCTTTTGAGATTTGGAATTTCTGGGAGGCATTATGAAACTGGCACATAACAAGAAAAATGATTAAGAGGTAGAAGAAATAAGTAAAAAAGAATGTAAACATGCCTGGTCAAAATGTTGAAAATGTCATGAAGGGGTGTGTGCTGAGGATTGATGGGTAGGTAGCGAGGAAGGTCAGTGTATCACATGAGATAGATATAGTATGGGAAAGAAAGGGATGATGTGGCTAACATGTGGTTTTGAAAAAAAAAATCACAAAAAAAGTGCTGATTTGAGGTCAGAACTGACACCCATTTTTATAATAAGTGACTTTTTTGCAAAATTTAAGTGCTGATTTGGTTTGAAATAAGCACTTAAGTTAAGTGCGGATTTGCCAGAACTGACACCCCCTATTATCCAGACGTCTTTTTCCAAATGATGCTGATAACACAGATTATGTGCCTGAAAATGAGGTAATACATATATTTGGGATTTATATAGTGGATTTAAAGGAAGAATTTATGCAAAATATATTAGAAAATTATTTATCTGATAAAGATTTGTTTAAATTATCTACAATTGTAAATGATCTTACAAATGCCTCTATGACTGCATTAATTAAAACCTTACCTCCAAAGTATAAAAATTCAGTGGAAAAAGGTAAAATGTCAATTGAAGATGGATACATATATTACAGAAAAAAGCTATGTAATGTAATAGTTATACTGCCTTCTATGAAAGATTTAATGTTAAGTAATTGTGATGATTACATCTTAGTTGGTAATTTTGATTTTAATAAAACATTAAATAGAGCTAAAAATAAATCCTGGTGGATAAAAATGAAAGAAGATTTACAAAAATATATTGAAAAATGTGACTCTTGTCAAAAAAAGTATAAAAGATTAACTGGGAAGAGAGCTGGGTTTTACAAAAAATAGAGCAGCCAAATGCTCCATGTGAAATTATAAACATGGATTTTTTTAATAGATTTCCATTATCAGGAAAATAATTTTCAATTCTTTCTTGGTAATTGTGGATAGACTAACAAAAATGTGTAACTTTTTTCCTAAACATAAAGAGGAATCTGAAAAAGACTTGGAATTAATATGGTGGACTCAATTGATGAATACTGATGGGTTACCAAATGTCATAATCTCTGACAGAGACCCTAAATTTACTTCAGAGTTCTGCACATATATGATGGAAGTCTCAGGTTGTCAATTAAAATTTTCTACAGCACACCATCCAGAGACTGATGGGCCTGATGAGAGAATGATACAGACTCTGGAAGATATGATCAGAAGATATTGTACCTTTGAATTAGAATACAAAAATACCTAAAATTCACAAATGACTGGGTAACATTAATTCCTGGCCTTGAATATTCTTATAATAGCAAAACTCATTCTGTAACAGAAAAATAACCATTTGAACTCTGGCTGTGATATTTACCAAGTACCCCAGTAAATAATTTAAACAAATTACCAAGGTTAGATATACACCCCAGTACTAGATTCTTTACTCATATGTAACAAATGTTTCAAAGAATTCAGAGGAATACATTCAAAGAGCATTTGAATATGAAAAAAAAGATGAGATAAATCTCATAATGAATTTGATTCAAAAAAGGAGATGAATTACTAATTTCAAAACTACATTTTAACTTAAAAGGTAATGTTAAATTGAAGGATCCCTTTGTAGGACCTTTTTTAGTCAAAAAAATAATTGGTAATAATGCAGTGGAAGTCATATTATATGCCCCATATGATAGGAAAAATCCAGTTTTCCCTATCTCATTATTAAAACCTTACCATGCAAATGATCCTGACTTATTTCCAAAAAGAAGAGGAAAACCTAAAAAGCAACCTGAAAAAATTGTGGAAAAAGCAGATATTGAAAAAATACTTAATAAAAAAATCCTTACCAAAGAGAAAGGAACTGAGTATTTACTAAGATATAAGTGAAAATCAAATGAATTTGACAAGTGGATACCTGAAAAAGAAATTTCAAATCTATCCTCCCTTCTAAAAATTTAAAAATAAATAAAATTATATTCAACCAGCTTTGGGGTTAAAAACAAGTACTTATAATATTGTATTTTATTTTATTTCTTTAAAGAATTAATCTTTAATGCTACAGAATTATCTGAAAACTTGAAAAAATAAAATAAAAAAATGTATAAGCTATCATTTTTTTATTATTTTTTTTTGGGTGGGCAAGTTTCAGCCTGTATATCCCCAGGACTGAGTAAAACATACTTATTAATTGTTTTTAACACCTGGAATATATGTGGGAACAATAAATAAAGGTACACAAGTTGTATACATAAGTAAAAATTATGATAAAATACAATATATGCAATTATAACACCTTATATACACACATATATCCACCTTTTATAAATCTTGGTTACTTAATAATAATTTGGAATATTCTAGGGTAATCTTAAGAACCTTAAACATAAGGCTACATAGTTTTTAAGTAGACTTAAAGCTTTTGTTTTCATTGTTTTGCGTGAAAAACAAGAAATGTTCTTTACATCACTTAAAAGCTGACTATATGTGCTATAAATTTAATAATATTAAAAATGCTCTTTGACAGATCAATCTGTCTTGATTAGGACTATTTATTTGGCTACTAAAATTTATAAAAATAACACTATCAAATTTGGTGTTTTTTATGCCAGAAATGGCTTCTGTGTACTGGACACATACTGCCTGAATTTTTCCCATGTGAATAGCTTCATTTTTAGAAAAGTTAGATTTTTCAAACTTTAATTTCCTCAAATTCTACACCCACTGTGGGAAAACACACTAAAATAGGCAACAGATGCTTATTTAGTGTCCTAATTTATTTATAGGTGAATTAACCTTATTATATGCAATAATTTCATTAATAACCTCAAGCTTGGCACCTTTAATTCACTACCACACTTAAATTTGCCTAAATTAGTCAAGGACTTACCTGTGCAAGCACCTGCCAAGGATTGAATGTAGTTGCCCCGCATCTCATTCCCTTTTTTGGGTTTTTCAATGGTTTCTCACTCAATATTGGTTATTTTTGGAAGGGGATTTAAAGTAGTATTTTGTAATAATTAGCCCCATAATTTCTACTGTTGATCTTCCTTAATTTTTTGTAATATTTAGTGCTATTATTTCTTTTTTTAGTCTTTTATTTTAAGGTATTACATGCATACACTTGCTTTTTTGCTTATTCTTTAATTTTGATGGATTATCTCTATTACTACAAGATTTTGGCATTTGATATAATTCTAATTATGTTATTGGTCACTCTTTATGTTTTTTGAAAGTTGTATTAGAGAGAATGAGTTGTCATTATCATTGTATAGGACTGATAAATCAAGGAGTTCATTGGAGGAATTATTGGGTATAAAAGGAGGGGGATTTTGGTCTTTTTTTACATTCTTTATCATTAAAATCAAAATATTTAACCAATAAAACTACAATACATATTAATAGTACTTATAAAGTCTTTGAATAGTATCTGAATTATTACATATCTTTTTCTATCACTTATAAGATTGTAACCCACACCACACAATATGGGGGGCAGACTTGCTAGAAAGTCAGCAACCTTGGACCCAAACTCACCACATATTGAACACAAATTGAGCTATTGATAAAGGAACCATACAATCATGGATGAAAACCACTCAGAAGAACAGTTTTAGGTAGGTGTTCAAGAAGAGTCCAGTATGGGTTCAGTATGAGTTCAGTAAGAGTTCCATCTGAGTTCAGGTTGAGGACTTGCTAGCAAGTCCACCCCCTATATTGCGTAGTGCCATTTATAACTAGTGAGACTAAGATTATTGAGATCCATATATTGAATTATATTTTAATACTTATTGAATTTTTACTATAGTATTCATGTAGGACCATTAAAATCTTCTAGAAAACTGACTATTCAAGCTATTTTATGTCTTTGTACTTGAACTCAGCCTGACAAATTCCATGGACTCAGATCATCTACAACTTTTCCATAATTTTATTTCTTTTATTCCACTCAATTCAATTACTTTGAAAAATTTATACAATTATAATTTTAATGGAAAGGTTTGAATTAATAAAAATAATTACTTAAAGAAATTAAATTAACTTCTAAGATAGTTAATTAATTTAATTACTTAATATAACACTTAAAGAATCAGAAAAATAAATTTTATAATATTTTAATAATTAATTTAATATTGAGTAATAATTTTAATCATACCAGTTTAAATATGATAAATAAGTTAATGGCTGACACTTTTAATTTTAAGTATTTTAATTTTTAGTATTTTATTATTGTTCTTTTATTTTATATATTTTTTATGGTTATTTATATTTTTAATCTTTTATTTTATTCTTTTATTTTTTATGGTTATTTTTGGTCATGTTATGATTATATATATATATAATAATAAGTATATAGTTTCTTATATTTACATGGATATATGTCAGCCTGTATATCCCCAGGACTGAGTAAAAAGTGCTTATAAGTCAAGTTAAAGACATGAACTATACATGGGAACAATATATGAGAGTACACAAACAGTATACATAAGTAAAATTATGATAATACACAAAAAATGCCATTATAACACCTTATATACACGCATATATCCATCTTTTATAGGTCTTATGTACTTAATATTAAGTTGGAATATGTTAGGGTAATCTTAAGAACCTTAAGTATAAGGATACATAATTTTTAAGTACACTTAAAGCTGTTATATTCATTGTTTTACGCAAAAAACAAGAAATGCGCTTTATTTCACTTAAAAGTTGACTATATGCGCTATAAAATTGAGAATATCAAAAATGTGCTTTGACAGATCAATTGAGCTCATTTAGGACTATTGATTTGGCTATTTAAAAGCATAAAAATAACACTTTTCAAATTTGGTGTTTTTTATGCCAGAAATGGCTTCTGTATACTGGCCACATACTGCCTGCTTTTTTCCTGTGTGAATAGCTTCATTTTTAGCAAAGTTAGCTTTTTCACACTATAATTGCCCCACATTCTACTCCCACTGTGGGGAAACACACTAAAATAGGAGACAGGCCCTTATTTAGTGTCCTAGCTTAATTAATAGTGCATTGACCTTGTTTATATGCACTAATTTCATTAATAACCTCATTCTTGGCATCTTATTTCATCACCACGCTTAAAATTTGCGTAATTTTAGTCAAGGATTTACCCATGCAAGTGCCTGCCAAGGACTGCATGTAGTTACCCCACATCTCACACTCTGTTTTAAGTTTTTGTTGGTTTCTCAGTCAATTTTGGTTATTTTTGGATGGGAATTTCACATAGTATAATGTCAGGATTAGCCCCTCCATTTCTACAGTAAATACCCCTTATTCTTAAGCTATTATTAACCTTAAAAAGTCTCCTTTAGTCTTTTATATTATTGTTTTATACGCATATACTCTCTTTTTGTCTTTTTCTTTAATTTTGATGGATTTTCCTTATTATTATAGGATTTTGGCGGTTGTTACTTGTCTAATTATGTCATGGATAACTAGGGATGTTGATGGGAAGGTCTATTAGTGGATTTGAGGCGTCTTTAACTGTGTATTGGATGGTATATCAAGGGATTTATTGGGGAACTCAGTGTGTATAAAAGAAGGAGGTTTTTGGGTCTTGTTTCTACATTATTTATCATTTACAATTTACCAATATAACCAAATAAATTACAATACATATCAATCAGTACTTTTATAAGACTTTTGAATATTATCTGAATTATAAAATCTATTTTTCTACCTACTACAAAGATTGTAAGCCATATATAAAAATAGTGAGAATTATATTACTGAGACCTTTAATTTTGATTATATTTTACTACTTATTGGATTTATATTACAGTATTCATATAGGACCATTAAAATCTTCTAGACAACTGACCATTCAAGCTAGTTCACGTTCTTTTACTTGACCTTAGCCTGAAAATATATGTATATATGTACACAAATATATATATCTATGTGGGGTACTTCATTAAGGTTGATAGGCAAGGATTTAATAATTTATAAATATTCTTCTTAACTTTGATGATGCAGTTAGTAAATATAACTTCAATGAGGCTTTTATTATTACTATGAATATCATTTATTATTTTTATTTATTTATGTAAATTTATTATTTGAGAAACAAAGGAAAGGAGGGAGAAAGAGAAGGAAAAAGAGAGAGAAAAATCAATTTTTATTGGTTTTAGTTTTATTTTCTAAGTGAAAGGACAGGAGCATTTTTTATCATACTTTAGTAAGGTTTTCCTTTTAAATATATATATAGGCTCTCCTCTTGATAAGTAGGTTCAGTTGAATTTTTTTTTCAAAAATTATGAAAAATTATAAATATGAATAAATAAATATTTATAAATGAAAATATTATTTGTTTCTTCTTCTGGTGATTGATGATAGGAATTAGTTAATTGATTTTTTTTATGATTTGATGTCATCAAGGTTTTTTAAAAAAAATTAAATTAAATTTAAAAGAAAATAATAATTTTTTTTCTCCTGAGGACAGACATATTACATGTTTTTTACCAGTAAAATAAATGGTTGGAATCATTGTTATATATATATATATATATATATATTGATAAATCTGAGAATTCATATTATGAAATAAATCTATTCTTGATTATAAGGTTTTTTTTATATTTTATTTATCTCATGCATCTATCAAGGTTATCAGCCATTTCAAAACATGCATCTCAAATTTTACATTGGAAAATCCGATTTCCCAATAAACTATTTTTTTCATCCTGGCTGGTGATTTTATTCATCCAGTTTGGAGATTCACTTTCCCCTCATCCTTCACTTTTCACCTCCATCTCCTGGTGTAGTGGAAAGATAAAATTACAATCCAGGCACAAAAAAAATTTGATTGAGAAATAAGTCTTTTTCATCTCAAAGGTGAGGTGCAATTATTTGACCTGGCTGATAACCTTGACAGATGAATGATAATTGATGAATTGAGGGTGGCCGGTGAGGAGGCCAACTGGCTCAAAAGTTTTTTTTTAATTTGAAACAAAAACCACAAGCATCTTTACAATTACTGTACCTTTATTTTTTAATTTTTAATTTCTAATTTTTAAAGGTTTTTTTGTTAATGTTTTTATTGGTAATGCAATAAGAGGCAAGGAAAGTGAAGGAAGGTGTTAAATTAGAATAAATTTTTCCAATTTTCTGCTCCTACATTAGAAATTTTAATCAATAAATTTTAAACAAGGGAAATTTATAGCATCCAAGACATGAAACATATACAAAAATGTGAGCTTTTTTAAATTCATCCACTGGTGTATCACTTTGTTAGGATTTGTGTTAAGAGGGGAGGAGGAAGAGTTCTATGGGGGCTTTGAATTGAAAGAGGAAAATGGAGAGGATATTTAATTAGGGGATCTTATGGGAAAGTGCAATAGGACACTTCTCATTGGAAAACTTATATTGTAATCCAGTTGCTTCTTAGCCTCCTTATGTTGCAGATTTCACTGTTAGTAGCACCAACATAGTCAGTCTCTGTCAGTCTCATTTCTGTTCTTTGAAAAATAAGCTCCACCCTTGGCTTGAACTAGTTTTAGTAGTAGTCTTCCCTCCTAGGTCTTAATATTTTTCCAATCTATAACTTTCACACTACAGGAGAGTCATGAAACCCTCAGGTAAACCTAACACAGCACTCCATACAGAAATGCAAGAGCATATTCAATGCTTTCAGGTGTAGAATTCCAGACTCATGGAACATCTATCAGAGGAAAGTCCCTCATATGATGGACCCACAGAAGCAGAGTTTGATGCTGCTGAAGCTGAAGCCCAGATACTGCCCTCCCAATATTGCACCTTACAGATGAAGCAGCACACTGGGAAAGGCTATATACCAAGGAGCTTCTTGAAAGTGTGGAGTCAACAACAACTTTTTACTAATCAATGGTGGAATTATAGCTTGCATTTAAAGATCCTGATGTTTTCACAACCTCATAACATGCATAAACTTGGTTATGCCAAAAATGCTCAGCTGCTGAGTATTTGTCAGAATACTGGGGCCACACCACTTTCATCACAACATGGGGATAAGGAGTGCTCATGTTTCACTTCAAGAATTGACACTCACCCAAAAGAATGAACACTCTTATCTGCCACCCATGTACAACCTCTCTCTAAGTGCTCATGGGCTTGACCATTCAAATTGATAATAGGGTGTATCAAAGTTAGAAATCTTCCATATTAAAATACCTCTTTTTTCCACCAAATCCGCCATGATTAGCTTTTCATATATGGAATATTGTGCCCAAAAAACACCTTTTTACTGAGAAATAATTTCAACTGTGTAACGTTTTTTGTATCATTGAATAACTTTTAAATAATTACAAATTTATAACTTTGATACCCCCTAATGAGTTCATACATCAGTGCATGGATGGTGAGAGTGGTTTATTTCACTGGTGCAACTACACTTCACAAAGTGAGTCCTGTACTTGTGACCTGAATGAAATGGAATTTGATGCAGTGAATGCATGGGGTGCTGGTGGGAGCAGAAAAATCTCTGATGAAGAATACCAAAGGCATATGAGCAAAGGTTTTTTTTATGGTGTTGGAATAGATTTTACCTAGAAAGGAATTATAGATAGAAAATTAGCACAGGGGGAAAAATGGTGAGCTAGATTTCTAGTTCAGTTTTGTGAACCTATTTCATTCCTAGGTGAGCTCTTGTGACAAAAAATTGAATTTCACTCTTCAAGCCCACCATATTTTTTGCCTTTGGAAGAAAATTAAGATAGTTTGGTGTGGGTACTCTTATAAGATAAGGAAAGAGGAGATGAAATTATAATTTTTGGATGAATCCATGAAGTTTAGAGGACATGAGCCAAGGAGATGAAAATTTCAGAAAATCAAAAAAAATAAAGTGGAGTCAAACAGGGTCACTCCACAAATCAGACCCAGAGTCATACCCTGAACCAAACCTGAACTATAAATCCAGTTCAGGGATTTTCCTCACTGTTTCAGGGTTGGTGAAGTAGAAGATAGCACAGGAAAAGCCCAGGTGAAAGACAGTACAAAAGATTGAAGATTGTTTCCTCCTTGAGTGATTTAGAGGGAAAATATAAGGTAGATTTTAAAGCAGAATTATCAGCATGTAAGCCACATTATGTAAATGATAATTATATTGTACTGAGCTTACCTTTAATAAACTTTGGTTCCCCTACAAATTTGCAAACCCATCTGGACTGTTAGGCCACAGAATGTTTAATTTCCAAGAAGTTTTTACAGAGGAATGAAAATAAAAAAAAATAGATCACACCAGGCATCAAATTATGTTTGATGGATCACCAAGTGGGGGAGGAGAAGCATGAGAAAAGATTTTTAGCATATTCTGGTGTAATGTAAAGGAGTCTCAATGCAAGGCATACAAAAAAATCTGAAATATCTGTATGAAATGACACTGGGGATGACATAACTGGACTAATACAACCCACAAATTGACTGGAGAGAAAATAAGAATCACATTGGAGGGGAAGGGAAAAATGGAACTAAAATATTGGTCTCCTGGCCCCTTCAGGGGTCAGAAGCCAATCCCAGAAATTCTTCTGATGTTCTGTTATCAATGATTGAGTTTCAATAAGAACTGATGCTTTCTCTTGATTCTAAGAAGCAGGCTGGGGAAGGGAAATTTACAGGGAGAGCGAAAGAGGAACAAAAAGTGGAGAAAGCGCACCAAGAGGTGTAAAATTTGCAAAAGAAAATATGGAAGTGGTAAAAATAAGGGTGTTTTGTGCAGATAAATTATTGAAAAGCTGTACCCTTCAAGGGTCAGGGGCTTCTCCAAGAAATTCTCCTGGTTTTTTAATTATCATCAGTACACTTGCCACATAAACTGGAACTTTCCCTTGATGCTAATTTTAAGGACTTGGGGAGGCTCTAGAAGGAAATGAGGAGCTGCAATGTGACACAACAGCACGGAATATATCTTCCAAGATTTAAGCTAAGTTCCAGTCCTCAAAGCCAACAAAAAGCCTCAAGGAAACTTTGAAGATGAAGGAGTCAAGAACTTTCCACCAAATTTAATATATGAATCTTCCATTGATCTGGTAACAAGAGCAAGCTCTTAATTTAGTTTCATAATCCTGCTTTCAGCCCTGGAGTAAACTGTGCTAAAAGAGATAATTCATGCAAATTTAAAGAATATTTTAATTAGAGAATCAAAATCTCCCCGGGGAGCCCCTGTGATCTTTGCATGTAAAAAGATGGGTCATTGAAACAATCATGGATCCCAGAAGGTTAAATATTCTGAAAGTGGTATCCCCTTCCACTGACTAGAGAGCTGATTTACTGTCTTCAAGGTTCAGAGACTTTTGTATCACTAGATCTTAGGACAGGTTACCACAACATACATATGGAAACACAAGATGAACACAAACTGGAATTCTGTACTAAATTTGGTCAATTTGAATGTTTGGTAATGTCTTTTAGTCTATGAAATGAACCTTCCACCTTCCAAAACTTCACCAATAGCATCTTTAGAGACAAAATAGAGATAGATGTGGCAGTGTATCTAGATTAAATATTTATTCACTCCAGATCAGTTGTAGAACACTAAATACAAGTGAAGGATTGCTTGAAGTGCTTTAGATAAGCAAAAGTATGATTAAAACCCCAAAAATGCGTCTTTTTAGTAAAGGAAATCCCCTATCTGGGTATTATCATTTCAAAATATAGGGTGCAGATGTACCAGGAGAAAGTTAAGGCAGTAACAGAGTGGCCAAAAGCAGCATCAGTAAAGGAGCTTAAGTCATTTTTAGGATTTTAAAACTTTTACCACCACTTTATTGAAGATGATTCTCACATCTGCCAACTTCTTCACAACCTAAAAAAAAAGAAGCTGATTTCACATGTAAAGGTAACCAACATAATGCTTTTGACTACTATAAAAGAAAATTTGTGGCAGTTCCAAATATTTCTATCCGATATTTACCAAAACTGTTTGTTCTGGAATGTTATTTCTCAGATTTTGCACTAGGTGCTGTATCATCTGAATATGATGACAGAAATGTCTTACATTCAGAAGCATATTCTTTCCATACACTAATGAGAGCTGAGTTGAACTAAGAAATATATGATAAAGAACAACTGGAATTAGTAGAAGCTGCATGAACCTGGAACCACTGCTTAGAAGGAGGACCACACCATTTTCAGGTTATCATCTACACAGATCACAAAAAACTTAAAAAAAATACTGACCACAAAAAATCTAACACAAAGGAAATTGAACTAAAAAGAGCTATTAAGTAGCCTTAATTTAATTTTTTCAATTCCAACCAGGGAAAAAGAGTGGAAACCCTGATGCAATATCATGACACCCTGACTTGTGCCCATAACCAAACCAGCTACACACTGTTGGTGCAACTTTATTGAAGGGGATGTTGAAGAGGAGGTAATCCTATATGAGTACTTGATGGAATGGGTAAGGAGGATACAGAAAAAGGAAGAGGGAGTTCAGGAGTTGGTAAAGGCACTTTTATCTAATAAGGTATTGGTAAGTATGGGATTGGAGGAGTATCAATTGGAAAGAGAAGTGCTGTATTAGAATGGTAGGATATTTATACCAAATGACGATGAGCTCAAGAGGAAGGTGGTCAAATCAAGGAATTATTCTCTGATGGAAGGACATTAAAGATATCTGAAAATTGTGGAGCTATTAAATTATAACTTTTATTTGAAGTCCATGAAGGCTTACATCCAGCACTATGTAGAAGAATAGGACTACTTTCAGAGGAGAAAGGTCAGCCCAACAGTCACACTACTAACAAAATTAAGCATACCCAAGAATTCATAGAAGGAACTCTCTTACAATCTTATAGTCGAGTTACCCAAATCTCAAGAAAAGAATGCTATCCTCACAGTAGTTAACCACTGCATGAAGATGGCATACTTTGTCCCCATTAATAGCAAGATCACATTTAAGGGTATTTCAGACTTAATTGTGGCTCATGTCTGGAATTTAAATAGATTTCCTGAAGGTATAGTATCAGATAAGGAAATTACTTTTAACTATAAGTTCTTAAAGTTAATTTATGAGAAACTTAATATTAATGCCATCTTGTCAACCAAATGGCACTTGCAGACTTATGAGTAATTTGAGATAGTGAATAAAGTAATTGAAAATACCTATTCTATTTTATTAAACATAAGAAAGATGGTTGGGTTAAGCATCTAAAATTGGATGAATTTTTATAAAATAACTAGACACATGCAGAAATGGGAATGTCACCTTTATATATCAACTATGGATACCACCCAATATTCTCAATTGGAACCCCATTGATATTGCAGGTTCCAGAAGCTGAATAAAGTAACTAGTGATTACTGAGTATAAACCAATAGTTAGAAGAAGAACTCAAATTATCTCAACAGTAAATGAAGTGCCATCATGATCAAGGGAAACCCCATAATTGGAAACTACAGGTAGGTGATGAGTTTTGGCTAAGCTCATGACTCCTTTCTACATTATGCCCATGCTCCAGACTAGATCACAAAAAGGTGGGCCCATTTAAGATTATGAAAAGATGTTTGACTCAGCATATGCACTGTAACTACCAATTTCAATGAGACAAGTGCATCCAGTTTTCAATATATCATTACTCACAAAGTGCCAAGAAGATACAATACCAGGGTTTCCAGAAGAACCACTGGCACCAGTATATGTAAGAAATTAAGAGAATTTTGAAGTAGAAAAGATTATTTCTTAGAAGATGTACACAGAGAAGCTTCAGTTTTAGCAAATTGGAAAGGTTATGGAGTAGTAGATAGGTCTTGTGAACCATTAGAGAACTTAGGTAATTCTAAGGGAAAGGTGAAGGAGTTTGAGAAAGAGTGTAGGGGGTAGGAAGGGTAGAAGGGGGTAATGTTAGGATTTGGGTTGAGAGCAGAGGAGGAGAATCTCTATGGGTGCTATGCATTGTAAGAGGCATAAGGGGAGGATATTTAATTAGGGGTTTTCATATTGCAACACCATGGGATGCTTCTCATCGGAAAACTTTAATAGTAATTCAGTTGCCTCTCAGCCTCCTTAAGTTGAACCCCTCACTTTTGGTATCCCGTAAACAGTCATTCTAAGTTATTATCACAGCTGTTGTTTCCAAATTCAGTCCTGCCCTTGGCTATCACAAGTTTTAGTAGAATTCTGACCTTCTAGATCTAAAAAAACTTGCACACTTATTTCAAAAAATATGATTGTGTTTTTAGAGATAACAATAGACAAAGAGATGATAAAAGTAATAAAAACAACTTGGGTAATAATTATTATCATTATTGGTGATAAAATGATTTATGATTGATGCTCATGATATGTGATACATTATAATTTTTTTTAAATTTCATGATGATGATTATATATTCCTTTTTAACTTTGGCAATTGGATTGTGTTTTTTTGTATACATCTAGAAACTTGGTGACAACATGTGCCAGCCAGGCTGTACCAGGAGTCCATTAAATGTTATGTTAATTTATTGAGCCTGAAAGATGGCAAATAATTATGCATATTATGTATATAAACTATATTGAGTAATAAAATTATATAATAAACTTATGATAATATAATTACAATAAGGGTTAAATAAATTTTATCACTATATAAATTGTAGATACAATTAAATAAGCATATAATACATTATATTCTATAAAAATGGGTGCTTTTTTATGTATTTAACATATTATAAATTAATATTTAATTAATTATAAACTTATATTATAATTATAAGTAATAAATTTATCTTGTAATGTAATTAATTATATATTTATTTATCTATTAAATAATACATTATATATCTTATAATTCATAAATATTGGGCGCCTTTTTGACCTATAATTGTGTCAGAAAACTTATTAAACATGTTAAAACACTCTATTTGATAAATTATTAATGTATTACTCTAAAAACTTAGTAATCTTATTAAAATAAATACTTGTTGATATAAAACACTTATTACACTAACAAAATAGTTTAAAATAATTATTTTCTCATTTTTTATACTAAATTAATTAATTAAACTATATTTATGTGTTAAAATAGTATATTTTTATGTCTCACTTGATTTGGTTATTTATTAAATGGGTATAAAACATGTTTTAAATTGAATTAATTAATTTTTATGTGTCTCACACTTATTTAATTACTCACTAAATTGATTTTAAATGGTTGGGTTTAAATTGGTGGATTTATTTGGCTCTTACTCACATATCCTAGTTAATTGTGTCACCCTTACTCTTACATTTTATTACATTTTTTTTATTTTTATTTTACTGTGTATATACATTACTTTGGCGCCTCAGAGGGCCCCTTGCCTATATAAAGGCCTTGGTTAACTCACTGTAGCGTCACCACTTATCAATTATACTATTTACAATGCCTTATTTTTATTCTATATAAAATAACATATATTTTATTTTTGTTTTTATTGTAGCGCTTTTTCTGCTTAAAATTCAAATATATTATATTATAAAAGGTTGCTTTAAGAATGGTTTAATTTTAGTAATTGTATTGTTATAAACAGAGAGAGATTATTTACTTACTTTATTAAAAAAAATAAACCCTAGTCTAAGTGTTGTCTACAAGTCCCAGTCTTCCTTCTCAGTTGTTGTCATTATCCACCTATCTTTCTTGTTTTCTTTCTTCCACTTCTTCTTCTTCTTCTTCTTCTTCTTCTTCTTCTTCTTCTTCTTCTTCTTCTTCTTCTTCTTCTTCTTCTTCTTCTTCTTCTTCTTCTTCTTCTTCTTCTTCTTCTTCTTCTTCTCCTTCATTTAGATGACTGGCCAATAACATGAAAGTGGTTTAGATAGACATTATTAAAGATTTAGGATGTTAAGTGCTATACATTCATGAAATAGACTTTGAAGTAATGGTGTTGAGATTGGGGGAGAGGGTAGTAAAGTTGATTGTGAGGGAAGTAAAAAGAAGAAAAGAAGAAAAATGAATATAATTTTTGAAGAACCAAATATTTTTTGCTACATTATTGTTATTGTTATTATTATTGCATTGAAAAAAACTCACATTTAGTTTAGATTGTTTTTTAAAGATTAATGTCTTTTAATTGAGTATTTAAATTGAAAGATGTAATTGAATTTTAATTTGCTTATTGGTTGTTCATTTCATTTTTTCAAGAACTTGGAGATTTCGAAGTTTTTTATTGATGTGGTTTAATTTAATTTATTTATTTTTCACTTCAAGTTTAAGTGTAGTTTAAATGATCATTATTTTTTTTTTTTTTCATATCCAAATCTTACACTCAGTTTTTATAAGGTTTTTTTAATTTTAATTTTAATTTTTCTTGAGGATTTGATCACACTTTGGTCAAAGAGTTTTTCCTATTTTATAAATACAATATGATTACTATGTGAATGACTGTTCTTGTATGATTGTTAATCCTACTATATCTTCATTTGATTTTGGAATCTGGTAAACCATTGTGTGATTAAGATGATTTTTCCTGGATTTTTATCAATTTATGTATTTGATCCCCTATTACTTATTTATTTATTTTTGCATAATTTTTTTCAATGTTCAACCTAGCATTTTTATTGAGTCCTTGCTTATAGTAACACCAAACAGGCTATCCACTCACTCATGGCAGATGCGAATCAATGTCAATTTTTATTTAGAAGTATTTATATATCCTTGCGTTAATTTATGAGTTGCATGAGTGAATATTTTGTGGTGATTTTGACTTAAATAAGCTTTCTTAATATAATACTTTTAATTTCTTGTTGACAAAGTGCCAATAAGGCTTTGGAAAAAAATATTTTTGAAAATTCTGACTCCTTCATTTTGCATTAATAATAATTTTCTAGTAGTAGTAGTAATAATAGAAAGAATTAAAAATTAAATCAAGTTGCCTTTCTTTATTCAAGCAAGAAGCGATTCTCATTCTAACGTGTAAATAATTTTTTTAAACCTCAGTTTAATTTCGCTAAGCAATTTATAAATGTAATTTGATTCTTCAAAACATTTCAAGTTTCTAAATAGAAGATTACAATTTCGAATGATTGAAATAACTAAACGTTCACTACAGCACATGTTTGTTTCGCAAAGGGGGCGCAACAATTACGAAACAATTGTTTTTTGCACTTAAGACCCACCTACGACCTTTAAGTGCAAAAGATAATTGTTACTTAACTATTGCGTAATCGTTGCGCCATTGTTGCTCCCCAAGACGAAACGAACATTTATTATAGAGGTTATTTGTAAATAAAATAGGAACCTATCGCTGATTGAAGTACCATATTTCAGTTTAAGTTCAGTTAGTTCTTTCAAGTTAAAGTCAGGTGCTTGCCAATTTTTTCTCATGTATGATTATGATGATGTAATGTCAACAATAAACGCTCACAACTGTACTATATGAATGAAAACTTTTTTTTTACAAAAATGCTAAAGGCTATCGATACTTAAAGTCAAGTACTCATTGTATAAATTGACATATTTACGAAAGATAAAAATGAAAGCTGGGAGGGGTAAACGATTGTTGGTGCTTTCTTCAAGGTAAATGGCCGGTATCGATTCTGAATTTATGTAGACATGCAGTGAAGAGTCCGTGTGTTAGAGGTCAAGTATTTTAACGAGGAGCGATCAGTGAAGGTTGATCGTCTCGGACTTGGATTTAATAAATCTATAATTATTGGCACCGTACTTGTTTTGAGAGAAAAAACAAAATTGATCATCCTCTATCTCTACCAAAAAAAAGTCAAAAGACAGGAAGGAGAGTATCAGAGAGATGAGTTTCTCAACATAAAAAAATAGTAAAATTTTATTGTCTCATCAAATAGTCTACCCTCTGAATTATTTTATTTTCTATTTCGTTTCTTGTGCCTTTTTCTTGTTGGCTCGCTCGCTCCTTCATACAGGCATACTCACTTTGTTATTTGTATTTACCTCCTAATTTCTAGTTTTTAGCTCGCCCGATCACCAAATTTAAAAAAATAAAAACAAAAAACAAGTTTACTAGTGTTCTTATGCCAAGTCATTAATCCAAGAAAATCATGAGAGGAGCCGATAGTTCGTTGGAAGAGAAAGCAGTTTTTATACGGTAGTTATATTTTCGATTCGAGCGGGAAGAAATGAAAGAGAATGGCGGAACGAGCCCCAGCTGTAACAAGCATTGTACTGAAAAGTGGGAGGTTGAAATACCACCCCGCTGGTCTACAAGAACCACTTTATTTAGATTCTTTACTGAGATAGACAAAATTATATTACAACCTTAATGTCTTCTTTGTTTCTTCTTTTCTTTTCCCTTCTTTTCTATATCAAAGCCTAAGAACAAAATATCAATATAACTTCATACAGCAGGTAAATAATCCTCGCTTTAGATCTGTTTCATGGTTTCGGAGGTAAATGATTCGACTGATAATAAAACGGAGGTAACGAGATGGAGTGGAGCCGCACAATAAACAAGGTTCTGCGCATCTTTTTTAACTCATCCGATGCGTCCGATACCCGAGGAACCGCGTGGGAAAGGACGAACAGGTACAGAGCCATCGGGTGACTGAATTGACTAAATTCACATTAATTTTTCCCTATGCGCATTTCCAAGGTGTTCGCCACATTTAGCTTTGATGATTTTTTTTCTCTTAGTTTTTCGGGTTTGGACTTATTTTTTGCTCTGGTTTGGGATGATCCCCGCTGGGTGCTTGTGAAAAATAAAAATACGGTCGAGAACTGCACAGACTCTTTTTCTTTTCCTGTAACCCGATCGTTCTTGGGTGATATAAATTAATACCAATGTGAGATTGATAATGATTATGATAAAGATATTCGTATGTTGATACATTTAGCTAATGAAGGATATATTCAGACTAGGGAAAATAGAGGTAAAATTCATTGCGATTACAAAAGATGGGATGACTATAACGATAGTTTTTTGGGCGCAGCCACTATCAAAAAGATACTCATATGAACGTTTGATGACTTCTATGTTTATCACTTCCTGTAGTTGGATGATTTACTAAAGAAGGGATACCTTTAAAGATATGAGAAGCGGTAGATGAGGCGATTGAGAATTTTTTTGATGTTGATGAGAGTGAATGAGTGTAAATGAGTATTGCGCTGCTGTCTGCGCTTCTGTTGTATGTTCACCGCTGCCGCCTGTCTTCCCATTGAATGCGCGCATCCTCATTTTCAAAGACTTGGTCTGAAAAATTGGTATTGGCACTATTTTCACTATCAATTTTTGTTGTCGCTATTATTATTACTGTGGATGTTATTCCTAGTGGTTTATTGGCACTACCTGGATTGATATTGATATTGATCTCTTTCCTACGTTCTTTTCATCTTCATCTCCTGGCTTTCTCACCCTTCACCCTAGTTTTATTGCTTCATTTCGTGCAAAAAAACTCTCGCACTCTCGCACCCTCGCTTCCGTTTGTCTGTTGTTTTTTTCCAAACTGTTTTTCTCTTCTGTCCGTCTTGAGTTCAGTCCGAGTCCACTTCTTTTGTCCTTGTCCCTTGATTTTCATAAAACCCACGGCATTATTCGGTTTGGGTCTCTTCTCTTTCCATTCCCTCTCAACTCCATGGCTTGCCATCCCAACCACGTATGCCCACTTGATTCCCTTCAATTCCGCAGCTTGCAGATCTGTTCCTGTCTGTCTCTTTGTCGCGTTCTCATCCTCCCTCTCATTCTTTCCATATTTAGTTTGCCTTTCCTCCCAGCCCTTCTACACTTTCCACTCTCATTCCCCTTATTCCCCGCACTTCTCCCCCCCCTTCACCTATTCCTAAAAAACAGCCAAAGGGTGCTAAACGCATCAGAAACGCCTGCTTGCAATGTCGAGAACGCAAGATCAGGTGCTCAAGAACGTGGCCATGTGCGTCTAAACATTATAACTTTATCATAAGCTCTGTGTTGTAGTTAGTTTTATTTTTCTCATCTGCTTTATTCCTCGGATAAGGCACCGGCTGTATATCGCGCGGAGACGGTTCGGAGTGTAACTGGCAAGGTGGTTTTCCAAGGTAATTGTGCTATGATCACTCTGAATTCCCATCATCTTCGTTTTTGATTGTGTATATCATTCACTCTGTCGTCATCCCTTTCTATTGGTCGTTTCTCCTCTTTTTTCTTTCTTTCTTTTTTTCGTTTATACCATTACATCAATATATTTTGAATCATGATATTGATATATTGAGTGGAAATATACCTGCCTCACAAGTCACCATCGCAGCTCAGAGGAAAGAATATGAAGAATTATCACAAAGGTTAGAACAACTTATGAATTGTTGTTTTCAACTTTCAGAAACTTGCACCTTGCCTTCTACCATGACACCACCGCTCTCTGCCGGTAGTTCAACTTTTAGCTCACTCTCAACTCAAGCACATTGGAACGATTATACTTCTTTTCTAAATCCCGTACTTTCGTCTACCAAACCTACTTTTAAGCCGTATGACAAAAAACCTGCCAGGTATAGATCTTGGCTCGAGGTTCCTGATTCTGATTCAATTCAAGCGCATCCCAGCCCACAAGAGTTTTTACATCATGAAAAATGGAACCCTAGTAACCCTGGTGCATTACCTATCATGCCTTTCTCACCATTTACACCGGGCGTTTTAGACTCTGTTTTTCCGAATCCTGAATCAATCGTCAATCCTACAGCTTCAGCTGGTATGCATCCTATGTTCCAACCTTGTATCTTGCTTCCTCAAAATATCCCTCCTCCTCCTCCTCCTCCGCCTCAACCTCCACCGCCACCGCCACCTCAGTCTCATTCTCAGCCTCAACATCAACCTCCTATGACGCAAAGTGCACCGATTATTTCTATGGCTCCTACACACACTCCTTGGTCGTATGGAGATGATATTTTGTATGGTAACCCTGAAATGATAGTACCCAAACTAGTACCCTCCTCTTCCAAATTATGGTTTTGTCCAGATATTGAAAACATGGGGACAATAGAAAATTTTCCATCTTCACTAGATTTAGCGTCATTCAACAGTCCAATGGAAAATTGGTTTAGCTACGATTTTACTCAGGTTCAACGTCAGCACTGAACCTGGTGAGAAATTGAATTGGTCTATTCCTTTTTCAATATGATTAGAGTGAATTTGTTCAAACAATATTTTTCTTCTTTTGGGATTTGATATCAAAAAATAAATAGATAAATTTTGTCTAGAGGTATAATCAAAATGCTTATAATAGGGATGTACTCATCTGCTAAAGAAATCTTAAAATGAAGTTTTCTTCTCTTTTTGAATTCTGATACTCTCGCACATGTACATGTACAAAATGAAAATCATATCAGATGGGAAAAACTTGGTACAATAAACCAAGTATAGTGAAAAAGGTGTTTGTAAATTGGATTCAAAATTATGTTGGCTTGCTAAGGAAATTTAAGGCAAAAAAAAGTATAAGAAAATTTATTACTCCCTAAATTCTATGTATTTTATTGATTAAAACTCTTGATTATAAATTTTATTGATTTGAAGTTTACCTTGACTTGAAAAGTGCATTATTAAACCTGAATTTTTTTTCAGAATTTTAGAGTCATTTTGTACTCCTTCATTCACTTGTGTTATGTATTTATTTATCTTTTACATTTATTATCTACTAATCATTAGATATTCTTTCCATTTCATATTGTTTTCACATTATCTAAGTTTTTTTTATTTGTTTCTTTCAAATTTATTGGTTACTCAGTCATCACACCATTAGATTTTAAATTAAATAAAACATGCATGAACACATATATAATTATATACACAAATACAAAATAAAACAATATTGGAATTTATTCTGTTTACTATCATTTTTTCCTATCTTTTATTGCCAGGTGATGCTATTTACTAGTTTATTTTTTTATATTTAAAATCATTTTATCATAACTAATATTGAAATATGGTCCTTTATGCTTGTATTTTATTTCCAGCCCTGAGATTCACTGTGCTGTTGAACCCTTTACTAAACCATATAATACTGTTAATTTTTCACAGAATCATTATATTAAGCTGGGCCATAGTTTCCCTTCATAATAAGTTAAGAAAGGCCATTTTTCCTGACACCTCTATTCTAAGTCAGGTGCCATCCTGTGAATTATCATCAAGACTGTCCATTGTCCTGTAAGCACTATTAATACTGGCAGTCATTACCAAACTATCATTGATTTGGGTTTTATCCCCTTCTTCACCAACTCAGTCTTTCTGCTGGATCATTGCCTTCAGCTTGTCAATACTTTTTATTGGGCCTTTTTAATCATATGTATTTCTTCAGTATTTAAGTAGTCCATCTTTTCATTATATTCTTATTTCAAATAAATTTTAAACCAAAAATTATAACATATTCAACTAGAGATATTTTCAGCTTTAATTTTTGGTTTTAGTTGGTTGTGACTCCATTCCTTTTCCAAGTGGAATTCAGATGTTGATTTCTGAAAGGTCCCTATCAATGAATCATGAATAGAGACTGTCTGAAAACTGTTATATCTTGTCTCATGAACAAAGGCACACAAAGGAAAGGATTTTTTTGGGTATTTTTAATAAAAAGGTACTGAATTTTTTTTTTTGAAGAATTTATTAAATGTGCTATAAAAGGAAACTAGAAATCAATTTACCCTTTTATTTTCCATTGTGTTTCTTGAGTTGAAATAAACATGGAATTTTTTTTATCGTTTTTTTTATTTGATAACTAGTGGAATGATTATTCCTACTCTTCAGGTAATTACTGTCATAAATAATTTAATTGAGTACAAGCCTTCTACCCGTCTGCTATGTAGAGAGACAGCAGGCTTGTACACACATCCGGAACTTTGGCCTGGGTATGTGTTCCTGCGTGCTATGCACCTTTCATAACAGATATATCTTACAATCCCAGGTTTTTAGTGAAATGAGTATTTGTGAAATGAGAATTTCTGGTGGGGCTTCTGCATCTAGCAACACACAGCCCTGAGTATTCAATGTAGAATCAGTTTGGGTCAGTTAGGTTAGCAGCCAAATATGCTAAGTTTTAGGAATTTAGGGCACCAGTTCTTTTATATATATAGATAGCCCTTAATTTTAATAATAATTTTGTCTTGTCCTTCTCATAGCATATATTAGGGGGCTTCAAACATTAGCATATATGCCTTTTGAAAATTCCACAAATTGGGTACTGAAGAAGTCATTTTTATTTGAATTAAACCTTCTCAAGAAAGGTGTACTTAAAATGGTGTCTTTCTACCTCAAAATACCCATTTTTGGGTACCTGGAAACCATTTTCACACACCATTCCATTATCATTGTAATTCAGAACCTCATATACACGCGCCAATATCTTGAAATTTTTTCCCTCCTATTCTGTCTGGCTTAGTTCAAGTACAGATATGTGAATAGCTTGATTAGTCAGTTTTCTATAAGATTGTCATGGTCCAGTATGAATAGTGTTGTAAAAATACAATAAGGTATTTAAAGATAATTCAAGGTCACACCAGAAAAAGAACATGGGCACTTGATAACAGGTTCCAATCCCTATCTTTGGCTTAACTCAATTTCAGCTCATCTGTAATTCTTCTGGAAAGACTTAACACTGAGCAATGAGCAAACTAGCTCTAGAAAAATCAAATAAAATTTAATCTAAAATCAAAACTGAATATAGGGATAGGAACCTGCTAGAAGGTTCCAATTAATTTTTTGCAGTGTAATGGTTTAAGTTATTTAATCTCACTAATTATAAATGGTATACAGCTTACAGTTGGTAGAAAAATATAATTAATGATTTAAAACAATTTTTTTGAGTCTTTAACAGTACTAATGAATATGTATTGTAATGTTTTGGCTATATATTTCTTAGGTTATGTAAAAGAATGTAGAATAAAAGCCCAAAAACCTCCTTTTATACCTATAAATTTACTAATGTTTACCCTTGAATTACCAGCCCTTTACCTGGCTCATGAAAACCTAATCTAGCAATTACACACACCCATCAACTCAAGGATCACCCAGTAACAAAAGGAGAATCATATCACATACCAAAATACAAGAATAACATGGGTTAACCGATCGAAATATGGTAATAATTAAAAAAGAAAGTATCACAACACAATATGGGGGGTAGACTTGCTAGAAAGTCCCCAACCTTGAGCCTCAATTCATATCTAATTAAGCACACATTAAGGTAGTGATGAAAAAATAAGGAATAAAGTGTGAAAGTACTTTGAACCTCTGATGAAGCTAGCTTAATTATTTATAGAAGTACATGTGAACATTTTTTGAAAAATTTTCAAGAATTAAAAACACAATTTTGTAATGGTATGATGAAATCAGCCCTCCCCACAGAAAAGCCAGTTTGAAAAGCTACAAAATTTTTTAATACAATTTTAAACTTTGTTGCATGTAAAACCAGACACACCCCATTTTAAATTAAAAGAAAAGTGAATTTAAATGTTCAAATAATTTTACTTAATTGCTAATATATGGTGAAATTATAAGGCACAATAGTAAATCATTTAAGAAAAATATTTTGGGAATTAATATCTCCCATTAAGTTTCCTAATTAAGAATTTGAAACAAAAATTGAGTTATAATTATTAAAAATGATTTTATTAACCATTATTGATATTGAAGATATCTGTCAGGATGAGTTCAAGTAGAGAGACGTGAAATAGCTTGAATAGTCAGTTTTCTAGAAGATTTTAATGGTCCTATATGACTACCATACTACAAATCCAATATGTATTAAAATATAACTCAATATATGGGTCTCAGTAATTTTAATCTCACTAATTATAAATGGGCTTCAATCTTATAGTTGGCAGAAAAATAGATGTAATGATTCAGACACTATTCAAAGACTTTATAAGTGCTATTGATATTTATTTTAATTGTATTGGTTATATATATGATTTTAATGATAAGAAATGTTGAAAACAAGACCAAAAACCCCCTCCTTTTATAACCAATAACTCCTCTAACAAACCCTTTGATTTACCAGCTCTACAAATGGCTAGTGACGCCTCATTCCAGCTAATAGACCTTAACAACAACATGAAGAGTTACCAGTAACATAATTAGAATGATATCACCCACCAAAATCCTGCAGTAATAGGGATAATCCATCAAAAATAAAGAATAAGAAAAAAAGAGAGTGTATGCATATAATACATTAAAATAGAAGACTAAAAAGGGAAATAATAAGACTAATTATTACTCAATATTAAGGGGGATTAACAGTATAAATGATGGGTCTAATTATGACAATAAACTACATGAAATCCCAATTCAAAAATAACCAATATTGACTGAGAAACCACATAAAAACCCCAAAAAGGGTGTGAGATGTGGGGTAACTACATGCAATCCTTGGAAGGCGATTGCATGGGTAAATACTTGACTAATTTGGGCGAGTTTAAGCATGGTAGTAAATTAAAGGCTCCAAGCTTGAGGTTATTAATTATTGTGCCATTACCCAAAACCCCCGGTAACTGATTAGCCTGGCCTGTTCCACTCTCTGGTAGGAATGGGGAAAGGCCAGGTGGGTCGCGGCACACTAAACTATATACACTTGCCGTGAAACCTAACATAACCTAACTTTTACTATAACACCCCCCCACACGGCAAGTACCCAAATGCTAGCAAAGTAGAGATTTTGATAGAGAGAGAAAAAAAATAGTGAAAAGTAGAAAAGAAATAAATTAAGAAACACACAAGTCTTCAAGACATTTCCTGATATTGACCGGTCCTAATGGCTTAGTCAAACCGTCAGCTATCTGATCAGTTGTCCTAATCCACTTTAACACAACTTCCTTATCAAAAACTAACTGGTTAAGAAAATAAAAATCCCTTCTATAATGCCTATTATCCCTATTGGATGTCCGCTCATTTCCATTTCCCACTGTGGTTTGGTTATCACAGTACAATTCAACAATCCCATTAAAATTAACAAAATCAGCAAGTAAATTCTTAATCCAAAGACCATTCTTAACCGCAAAAGACAGTTCCATATATTCTGCTGTCGATACAGATGGGGCAACCATGCGTTGACGTCTTGAGCTCCATGAAATGGGAACACCCAGGCCCTTAATCACATATCTGTGAGCACTTCTTTCATATTCACCACCCCAGCTTGAATCAGCAAACACCTTTATTGACACATCTTCATTGCAATTTGGGGATATGTTGAATGATAAATTTGCTGTGTGTGTCACATATCGAACCAGATGATGGAGTGCTCCCCAATGATCACTAGTTGGGTAGCTCGCGAATCTGGCTAAATAATTTACACCAAACAAAATATCTGGGCGAGTTCCTTGTGCTAGGTAGCTGAGGGACCCAACAATAGACAGGAACTTGGTAGAATTCTCTGGAGGATTTTTTTTATCAGCGGATTTGAGTTGAACCTTGTATGGCAGCGGGGTAGTTGCCTTTTGAAGTGTTGGATTGTGTTCTTTAATGATTTTGTTGGTTAATGCATGTTGTGACAAGGTAAATGCACCAGTAGATTTCTCTACTTTCAAACCTACAATTTGATCAACATGATCTTTCCATTTGATGTCCATACACAAACTAAGATCAGTTTTAAGATTTTTTAAAGCGTTCAGCGAGGAAGATGCCACAATCCCGTCATCAACATGTAGCCACACCACCGACTTATCGGATGACTTTGTTAACACATAGATGGATGAGTCAAACATAGAAGGCGTGTAACCCAAATTTTTTAGCTTGGAAGAGATATATTTCCACCAGCAACGGGCTGCCTGCTTAGTTCCATATAACACCTTCTTCAACTTGTACACCTTTTCTTTACCTCCAACTGAAAAATTTTCAGGTTGCTCAACATAAATGTCCTCATTGATAGGCACATTTAAGTAAGCAGAAACCACATCAAAAGACTGTAGGTGCCAATCAAAACGCGCAGCCAGGGTAAAAATCAGACGTAAAGAAGTAAAAGTTGCCGTAGGCGCAAATGTTTCATCAAAATTCTTTCCATACTCCTGGCGGAAACCCTGAGCTACAAAACGCGCTTTGTATTTCATAGGTGAGTTAGTTTTTGCATCTTTTTTCACAGATAATATCCACTTCCCCCCCAGTACTGAAGTTCCAGCAGGTCTATCAACCAAAGTCCACACTTGCCTTTCCTCAAAACTTTTGAGTTCAGCTTTACATGCTTCATTCCAAAGGTGCGCATCTGGTTGTCTTAACGCAACACGAAGTGATTTTGGTGCATATGGACACAACTCGTTGCATTTGTTCTGTAGGGTAAAAGCCAACTCCTCCTTCTCTTCAACCAATTGATCAATTGATGTATCTCCCAAGGTTAAAGAGTTAAGGATAAAGTCAAGGCTGCCTTTTTTATTCACTGTTGATGTTGGCTGTTGAGCTGAAGAAGGTGTATTCGAAATAGAGGGAAAAATGGCTACCGCTGACTGAATAACCGTTTTTCTCGAAGGATCCCAGAACAAACAACCTTTTCCACCATCAATATAACCAATGACATAAAATTTGGTTCCCCAATCATCCAACTTTTGTCTGTTTTGCTTGGGGACATGCACATAAGCAATATCACCAAAAACTCGGATGATATCCATCTGTGGTTTCACCCCAAACAAGGCCTCATATGGTGTCTTGTTTCCAGTGATTGAGTTAGGAAGACGGTTATGAAGGTATGCAGCCCACAAAAAAGCAGCACCCCAAAAACGTTTACCAAGTTTACTTTCGAACAAAACCGATCATCCAATATCAGAAACCGTTCTATTAAAACGCTCGGCAATCCCATTCTGATGCGATAAATACGGCATGGAGTGTTCAAAAGTGATTCCCCGTTCTTCAAGAAGCTTCAAAAATTGGGCATTAATGTACTCTGTGCCATTATCAGAACGAAAAACTTTGACTTTGTATGATGTCTGTTTTTCCATTTTTACAAGAAAGCAAACAAAGCATTCGAAAACATCCGACTTGCTTCGAATTATTTCACTCATGGAGTATGATATGAACACATCTCGGAAAGACACCAGATAAAGGGCACCATGGAAAGTTTCCACCTCAAAAGGGCCTAAGACATCTGATACGACCAAAGAGAGGGGCTCAAGAATTCGATCGGTCAGGAGAAGTGAGTCAGCATTGAGATTTTTTGTGATCTTGCAGGTCTCACAGTTTATTTAACCTTCTGGGAGAGACAAAGGCAGGCCAAAACTGGCTCCAGAAGAAATAAACTTCCGGATAACCCTAAGACTAACATGACCCAGTGCACAGTGCCAGTACATTAGCGGGGTCTCTTTTAAGGTTGGGGTGGAACAATGTGTGTCTGGAGGATCAAGGGAAAGAGGAGGTTTGGCGGCAGGGACAGAGATGTAAGGATGGGTAATTTGAGTTGCATTACAATCAACAGTTTTAATCAACTCTACACTCCATTTACGATGATTTTTAAAGTAAGAAATGAATAACAAGTGCTCGTGTTTTGAAATATATATATTGTTATAGTTATCAAACTCAAATCTAGCCCCTTGCCTCAGTAGAGAAGAAGCAGAGATTAAAGTCCCAAGTGCCACTGGACAATAAAAAACTCTTGACAATTTTATATCTGTCCCATTAACACCCTTAATCAAGATTGATCCTATTGCTGTGAGTTTGGCCGGTTCGGGAGTGGCAGTAGCAACAATCAGAGGAATAGGATTCATCAGCTCTCGGAAGTCTACAAATAAAGCACGAATACCACTTACATGTTCAGTCGCACCTGTGCCAAACAGGCCAGAAGCACCATCTGAAGTCCAGGATGTTGATTGAACAGAAAGTGCTGTCGGCAATGATTCTTCGACTGGTCCATCAGTAAGAGAGAGATCTGTAAACCTGGCTCGCACCTTTGGGTTGACATTTGTGGCTGGCATGTTGCGCGGGGGAGGAGGTTTCAATGGATAGACTGGTCGATAAGAATCCATCTGATTTGGCGGTGCTTGCTGTTGATTTTGGAGATGAGCAAACAAGGGGCCATACTCCAACCAAGGATCAAAGTGCACATGGAAGTCACGAATATTACTTTTTCCAGCTTTAGGGAACCCTTGACGCATGGCAGGCGGTGGATTGTTAGGACGAGGGGGTAACGGACAAGAAGCTTTCCAGTGATTTGGATTTCCACATCTAAAACACCCAGATCCATGGTAATTGACCCAAGCAGCATTGGTCTCAGCAACTTCCTCTATGGCAGGGTCAGGCATGCCAGGACAGAAAAACTGATTAAAATCAGCGGTTAGAGTGATCGGTTCCATGGGCTTAGTTTTCTGCATAATGGTGGCTTGGAAAAGATTTGTCACCAATGTTTCAACTTCCCTTGATTTTAATGGTGCCGGATCACTACGAATTCATTGATCAATCTGGTTTATCATCGAAATAGCCAATTATGAACCAGGTTCGATTGAGGCCATAAAGTAGGCCGCTAACTGGTGGTTATTGCTGCCTTTATAACCTTTTCGAATCATTGTTTCATAAATCAAGCGAATTTTTCCAAAGTGTCCAGTGATATCAGAGGAGGATGCGGTAAAAAGCGTCGATGAAAGCTGTATAATGCCAGTTATAATAGACCCACAGGAGAGGACATTGAACTTATCAACAAGAGAAGTGTAAGCATCATATGCCGGGCAAATACATGCAATGGCTTCCTAGTGGAGATCAGCAACAGAATTCAGAACAATTTCAAAGGCCAACTTATCAATAGTAGCGTCGAACAAGGCAGTCGGCATAGGACAGGATAAGTAACAGTTGTTCAAGAGAAAAGTGCCCAACGTGCGCTCGAGATTGAGGTTCCACAAGTTGAAGTTGGAACCGTCGGCTTCAAGAATCACACCGTTTTTTCAGAATATTTGGATCTCTTTTACCGTCTTGTAAAGAGGGTCCCCTTGAAGAATAGCATTAACAAGGTTAGGCTGGCCTGACCGAACACTGGGAGGAGCAGGTTCATGAGGTAGGTGTGGAGGCTTATCTCAAGATTTGCCCTTAGAGTCAGAAGTGGAAGGGGCTTCGGGTTGAGAGTGATCAGACATTATGTCAGGAAAGTGTTCAGGTGAGCGAGAAGAATCCTTTTGTTGAGAGCGAGTGGTGACCATACAGGAGAGGAGCGAGAAAGTATTGGAAGCAGGCTAGGAAAGAAACACAAAAGCAAAACAATAGCGAGATGATACAACTGGTGCGCAATTACTGGTTTAAAACGCCCATAACCTATTGTGCCGTTACCCGAAACCCCCGGTAACTGATTAGCCTGGCCTGTTCCACTCTCCGGTAGGAATGAAGTTTATTACTTAATCATAGACTAACCTATTGTGCCGTTACCCAAAACCCCCGGTAACTGATTAGCCTGGCCTGTTCCACTCTCCGGTAGGAATGGGGAAAGGCCAGGTGGGTCGCGGCACACTAAACTATATACACTTGCCATGAAACCTAACATAACCTTACTTTTACTATAACATTAATAAAATTAGTGCATATAATAAGGTCGATGCACTTATAATTAAATTAGGACACTAAATAAGCGCCTGTTGCCTATTTAAGCCTGTTTCCCCACAGTGGGCATAGAATGTGGGATAATCATAGTGTGAAAAAGCTAACTTTTCAAAAAATGAAGCTATACACATGGGAAAAATGCTGGCAGTATGTGGCCAGTACACAGAAGCCATTTCTGGCATAAAAAACACCAACTTTGAGAAGTATTATTTTTATTCAGTTATGTAGCCAAATCAATAGTCCTAATTAAGAAAAATTGATCTAATAAAGTACATTTTTAATATTATTAAATTTATAGCACATATAATCAACTTTTAAGTGATTTAAAGCACATTTCTTTTTTTTCACATAAAACAATGAAAACAACAGCTTTAAGTCTACTTAAAAATTATGTAGCCTTATATTTAAGGTTCTTAAAATTATCCAAACATATTAAAACCTAATATTAAGTACATAAGACCTATAAAAGATAGATATATGCATGTATATAAGGTGTTATAATGACATATATTGTATTTTATGAAATTTTTACATATGTATACAACTTGAGTACTTTTATTTATTGTTCCAATGTATAGTCCATGTGTTTAACATAATTTATAAGTACTCTTTATTCAGTCCTTGGGATATCCAGAATGACACTTGCCCATCCAAAAATAATAATAAAAATAATAAGTTATACATTTTTTTATTTTATTTCTCAGGTATTCAGAAAATTCTGTAGCATTACAGATTAATTCCTTAAAGAAATAAAACATAATAAAATATTATGAGTACTGGTTTTTAATGCCTCATCTTGTTAAACAGAATTTTATTAATGTTTAAATTTTTTAAGAAGGGAGGATAGATTTGAAATTTCTTTTTTAGGTATCCATCTATCAAATTCATTTGATTTTCCCTTTAATCTTAAAAAATACTCAGTTCATTTATTTTTGTTAAGGATTCTTTTCCTGAGTATTTTTTCCATCTCTGCCTTTTTCACAATTTCTTCAGGTTGTTTTTTAAGCCTTTGTCTTCTTTTTGGAAAAAAGCCAAGATCATTTGCATGGTAAGGTTTTAATAATGAGATAGGCAAAACTGGATGTTTCCTAATATATGGGGCATATAATATAACTTCCACAACATTATTACCTACTGTTTTGTTGACTACAATAGGTCCTACAAAGGGATACTTTCAGCCTTTATATCCCCAGGACTGAGTAAAAAGTACTTATAAGTTATTTTAAACACATGAAATATACATGCGAACAATAAAGTAGAGTACACAAACAGCATACATAAGTAAAATTATGATAATACACAAAAAAATGCCATTATAACACCTTATATACACACATATATCCACCTTATATAAGTCTTTTGTACTTAATATTAGGTTTTAATATGCTAGGGTAACCTAAAGAACCTTAATTATAAGGCTACATAATTTTTAAATACACTTAAAGCTGTTTTTTTCATTGTTTTATACAAAAAACTAGAAATGTGCTTTAAATCACTTAAAAGTTGATTATATGCGCTATAAATTTAATAATATTAAAAATGCGCTTTTACAGATAAATTTGTATTAATTAGGACTATTTATTTGGCTAATCAAATGCATAAAAAGAAAACTTTTCAAATTTGGTATTTTTTTTGCCAGAAATGGCTTCTGTGTACTGGTCACATACTGCCTGCATTTTTCCCGTGTGAATAGCTTCATTTTTAGCAAAGTTAGATTTTTCACACTATAATTACCCCACATTCTACGCTCACTGTGGGGAAACACACTAAAATAGGTGACAGGCACTTATTTAGTGTCCTAGCTTAATTAATAATGCATTGACCCTCTTTATATGCACTAATTTTATTAATAACCTCACTCTTGGCACCTTATTTCACTACCACTCTTAAATTTTCCTAAAATTAGTCAAGGATTTACCAGTGCAAGCGCCTTCCAAGGACTGCATGTAGTTACCCCACATCTCAAGCCCTTTTTTGGGTTTCTAGGTGGTTTCTGAGTCATTTTTGGTCATTTTTGAACGGGAATTTCACATAGTACAATGTCAGGATTAGTCCCATCATTTCTACTGTGAATCCCTTTTTATTATTAAGCTCTTATTAACCTTAATTTTTCCACTTTAGTCTTTTATATTGATGTATAATACGCATATACTCTCTTTTTTACATATTTTTTAATTATGATGGACTTTCCCAATCCTGACATTATACTACGTGAAATTCCCATTCAAAGATGACCAAAATTAACTGAGAAACCACCTAGAAACACAAAAAAGGGCGTGAGATGTGGGGTAAATACATGCAATCCTTTTCAGGCGCTTGCACGGGTAAATCCTTGACTAATTTTAGGCGAATTTAAGCGTGGTAGTGAAATAAGGTGCCAAGAGTGAGGTTATTAATGAAACTAGTGCATATAAAGAGGGTCAATGCATTATCAATTAAGCTAGGACACTAAATAAGCAACTGTTGCCTATTTTAGCATGTTTCCCCACAGTGGGAGTAGAATGTGGGGTAATTATAGTGTGAAAAATCTAACTTTGCTAAAAATGAGGCTATTCACATGGGAAAAATGCAGGCAGTATGTGACCAGTACACAGAAGCCATTTCTGGCATAAAAAACACCAAATTTTAAAAGTGTTGTTTTTATGCATTTGATTAGCTAAATCAATAGTCCTAAATAAGAAAAATTGATCTGTCAAAGTGAATTTTTAATATTGTTAAATTTATAGCGCATATAATCAACTTTTAAGTGATTTAAAGCGCATTTCTTGTTTTTTACATAAAACAATGAAAATAACAGCTTTAAGTGTACTTAAAAATTATGTAGCCTTATAATTAATGTTCTTAATATTACCCTAACATACTTCAACTTAATATTAAGTGCATAAGACTTATAAAAGGTGGATATATGTGTGTATATAAAGTGTTATAATGGCATTTTTGTGCATTATCATAATTTTACTTATGTATACTGTTTGTGTACTCTAATTTATTGTTCCCTTGTATATTTCATGTGTTTAACATAAATTATAAGTACTTTTTACTCTGTCCTGGGGATATACAGGCTGACAGAGACTTTGATTTCACATTACCTTGTAAATTAAAATGTATATTTGAAATTAGGACTTCATTTCCTTTTTTGAATTCAAATTATTTATGAGATTTATACCACCTTTTCTTTTCATATTCAAATGCCCTTTGGATCAATTATTCTGCATTCTTTCTACAAATTTGTTACCTATGAATAAAGGATTTAGTATCAGGGTGTATATCTAACCTTGGTAGTTTTTATAAATGATTTACTGGAGTATTTGGTACATTTTCCAGCCAGAGTTCAAATAGTTTTTTCTCTGTTACAGAATGAGTTGTGCTATTATAAGAAAATTAAATGCAAGGAGATAATGTTACCCATTAATGTGTCAATTTCTCATTGTTTTTGTATTCTAATCCAAAGGCAAAATATCTTCTGATCATATCTTCCAGAGTTTGTATCATTCTCTCTGCCAGCCCATCAGTTTGTGGATGGTGTGCTGCAGAAAATTTTAATTGAAAACCTGATACTTCCATCAAAGATTTCCAGAACTCTGAAGTAAATTTAGGGTCTCTGTCAGACATTATGGATTTGGGAAACCCAGAAGTATTCATCATTTGAGTCCACCATAGTAATGCCAAGTCTTTTTCAGATATCTCTTTATGGATAGGGATAAAATTACACATTCACCACGCAATTTTTGTGGGACTTGCTAGAAAGTTCTCAAATTGAGGTCAGATGGAAATAAGATGGAACTCAGACTTAAGTAATACTGAAATTTCACTTGAAGTATCACACATATAATCATGGATTTATATTGAAAACATAGTGAAAGTGTGAGGATAACTAAATTGAAGCCAGAATGAATTGTTCCATGAGTATAATAAATGCACAGTATTTTTTAAAGCAACTTATTTAAATAATACTTTATTAAATTAAGTTGATCAATAAAAATTGATTGAAAATATTACAATTCCTAAATACAATAATTTTATTAAAAACTTTATGATTACATATAAAAAAAATCTGTGACTTTTTCTATTGCCTACAAATGTTTTTACGGGATTAAAAACTATGTTTCAGCTAATATCTTATGGAAGTGAACTCTGTTCTTTTCCCAAAGAACAGAGTTCATCCTCCTATTTTCACATTCTGTTTGCACCAATCCCCATCCCTTTCAATTCTATCAACACATACTTGTCTTCCCTCCCCACCCCCTTGGCTAACCTCCCAGCCCCATTGTATGTCATCCTCTTTTGATCCCCATTGTATGTCATCCTCTTTTGATCCCCATTGTATTTCATCCTCTCTTGATCCCCATTTCACCCCTCTCAAACTCTCCCAGACCCTTTTATTCATTCAAAATGCCTTAAAACCCTTAATCTTCACTTCCAACTCTTTCCCAACCTTTTTGCTACCCCATATACCCTTCCTCACCCCTCTCTCAAGCCTCCCCAACCCTTGTAGCCCCATTCCTCCCCTTAACCTTGCCTCCACAATCCTTGAACCCCAATTTCCTTACTTTAAACTCAGTCCCTATCTCTGTATATAAAAATAAAGTGTTAGGGAGAAATGGGGAGGTAAGTGAACTAGAAGGAGAGGAGTGGAGAGGGGTAGAGAGGCGTGGAGAGGGAGAGGAAAATGTGGATAGGGGTTGAAAATGATGACAAAGGGAGTGAAAAGGTTGGGGAGAAAGATGAGGTGAGGATAAAAAATATTTCAAAAGGAAATGAGTGGGGTATTCTTGAGAGGCAGTAAAAAAAGACAATAAAAGAAGATATAAATGCAAAATAAATATACAAAAAATATAAAATATATAAAATATGTTACAAAGAGTGGGCACAGAAATTCTTTGAATCCTAAAAACCCACAACTCCTATACTGTTATTCTCTTCATTTACTTAAATCTAATAAAAATCTACATTTTAATATATTTAAAATTTTGAAGAAGAGGGAAAATAAATTTTAATAAATATTAGTATGATATTTTTTTTATTTAATAGTGAAATATAGTATTTCAATTGAATTTCAAAATTATATGTCTAATTAAAGTGTTTGTAACATCATTTTTAAGATTTTTACACCTTATTTAGATATGTTAATGATATATAATATTCAATATTATCTAGTCATAAAATAAGTATATAATTTTTTCAATTCTTGAAAATAATACAATGAATAATATAAATTCACAAAATAACCATTCATGAACAAATTGAAATATTTTAAATTGTAGTTTCTCCATGTATTTCTGGCCAAAGAAACTTATATAATAATGTCAGATGGTATCTTGCCAGATCTATACATTGGTGTTCTTTTTTTAAAAATTACAAAGAAACTGCTTAAATAGTTTAAAATATGAATTTTTCAGACTAATTTGAGTGTGGTCTGCACTGTATTAAAATTTCTATGAAAAAATCTCATTCTTCATATCTCAAGATTTGTTCAAGGTATTATTACCTATGCTTCATTAAATTTTCAAGTTGTATTCATATTGAGTTCACCAGAATTTCAATATTTTTTCTTGGTGGTTAATCACTAATTCAATGTGGGCTCAAAAAGATATGAATTAAGGTTCAAGGTTGCTGACTTGCTAGCAAGTCCACCCCCCATATTGTGTGGTGATTTTTTTAGTCTATCCACAATTACCCAGCAAGAATTAAAACTTTCTTTTCATGCTAATGGAAAGCCAGTGACAAAGTCCATGTTTTTAATCTCCCATGGAGCTTTTTTCTGCTCTATTTTTTGTAACAACACAGCTATCTTCCCAGTCAATCTTTTAGATTTCTGACTGGAGTCACATGTGTCAATGTATTTTTGTACATCTTCTTTCATTTTTATCCACCAGGCTATATTCTTAACTGTATCTTATGTTTTGTTAAAAACAAAATGAACAGCTAAGATGTAATCATGACAAGTACTTAACATTAACTTTTTAATAGAAGGTGGCATAACTACTACATTAATTAGCTTTTTTTTATAATATATGTATCCATTTTCAATTGACAGTTTACCTTTTTCCAACTCATTTTTATACTTTGGAGGTAAGGTTTTAATTAATGCACTCATAGAGGCATTTTTTGGATCATTTAAAATGGTAGATAATTTATACAAATCTTTATCAGATGAATAATTTTCTAATATAGTTTGCACAAATTCTTCCTTTAAATCCACTATATAAATCCCAAATATATGTATAACCTCATTTTCAGGTACATATGCTGGGTTGTCAGCATCATTTGGCAAAGGACTTCTGGATAATAGATCCACATTTGAATGCAATGTTCCTGCTCTGTGAGTCATTTTCATTCTTCCTCTGTACTCTTGTACAGCTAGTTGCCATCTAAACATGTGCCTATTAGGTGTTTTCATGTTTAGTAATGATTTTACTGCACTGCAATCTGTTATTAGTTCAAACTTCTGGTCTTCAAGATAGTAATGGAGTTTCTCCAAGGCCCACACCACAGCTAAACATTCCAGTTGTGTAGCACTATACCTTAATTCAGTTTTCCTTAAGGTTCTGGATATATAACAGATAACTACTTCAGATAATTTTTATAAGAGATTAAAACTGGTAAAATAACACAATACTTAGATCTTGTGTCTACTTTTTCAACAATACCCTTTTCTAACAACATTTTAATGTTTTCTTTAATGTCTTTCCTTTTTTCATGAGAATATGGTTAAGCTTTCTTTTTCAGCTTCCAGTAATATTATCTAAATCACAACTTAAAGAGATTTTCATCTCATGGTCTTTGACCAATTCTAGTTCATTTGAACCATGAGAAAATGACATAGGATAGGATTTTATCAATCTCAAAATATTGTTTTCTTCAATTTTTGAGAGTTGAGGACTAAAAGAGGCTTTTTGGATTTCATTTTCCAACTCAACCACTTCAGAGGTGGTTCTTCCACCTTGAAGTTGTTCTTCTTTAGGAGCAATGGAATAAACTAAATTTTCAGAGCATATCTTGAATTTTCTTTTTCCATTCATGCCTATAGTGAAGCAACTATTTACAGGATCTAATTGATGCCAAATTTGGTCAATAAGTCATTGCCAATAATAAACCAATCACTACAACTATTATTAGCCATTACTACAAATTCACATACTGCTCTTACATATCCATTATTAAATTTAAAGAATAAAGAATTTTTGTATTCTCTGATTGGATGTAATACTGAACCAAATCCCCTCCATTTCTTTGCCTGTAGAGGCTCCACTTTTAATTTATACTTACTATCAAGTTTCATTAATGTGTTAATAGAGACTACACTACCTGCAGTCCCAGTGTCAAGAATGGCATTCATTTCTTTTCAATATTTAATAACAGGTGCTCTAATAGGTGTGATTTTGTAAGTATCATGAGTCACATCATTAATTATTTCAGCTTCCTCAATGGAATTTGACAATTTATCTGTATGAGGTATTGCAACATTCAGGTATATAATATCCTGTTCTAATAAATATATCACATTTACATCATCACTATAAGAAATGTTACTTTTACAATCCTCACTAGATTCCTCCTTTTCATCTTCATGATAGCTTGGTTCAAAATCTTGTGAGTTTTCAATAACATTTATTTTTTTCTTAAAAGTATGAGCTTTAGCTTAAGGTGTATTACATTAGTAGAAATTGGTACTTTCTTGTCTTTTAGGTACAAGGGGAGCTAAAGGTTTTTTCTTCTCAACTGATATCTTATTTTTAGTAGGTTTTACTACCTCAACATTTTGTTGTAATTATTATACCTGGTTTCATATTTTTGGTCCAATAATATTTCATTGCATATATTAATAAACCCAGAAGTATCTCTGATGGTTTCAGTTCCAGATAATATAATGTCTCTGACTGATATAGAAAATTTATATATTATTTTTTCTTTCCACTCATCACAATCCATGGCTTTCATGATTTTTATTAAATTTATTTAAAATACCATTGGTTTATCCCCAGCATTTGGATTATATCTGGCTTTCTCATACAATCTTTGTTAAGTGATTCTGAATTTTGGGCCACCAAAATGACTTTCATTTAGTGACCTCCATTTATTCCAGGAGTAGCTCATTCCCTCTCTCAATAAATATTCAAACCATAATAAGGCCACATCTGTAAATAAAGATATCAATTTTGATTTAATTTCTTCATCTGGCAATTTTTATGATAATTTTAACTTATATCTTCTCTCAATGAATTGTTGCAAATAAGAGTTTGAATCCTTGTCAAAAGAAGGGTACTTATCTAACTTAGGCCATTTATTTTGGTTAGTTTTTTCTTCCCTAACCTGAGGAATATTAATTAATTCACTTAACTTGGATAGATGGTTGTTTATTTCATTTTTTACTGATTTTATATTCTCAGAGCTCATAACACTATTTTCATGTTCAATCATTGGTTTATCATCTGAATGCTTCATATATACCAGTATTATTTTACATAGGATGTGTTTTCCTTTACTTTATCAGTATTTTTAAAAATGTAAGCTACTATAATTTCGACTCTTTATAAACTATTCTTTATCACAGACACATGGGCTAAAGTATCATCCACATTTGAAAGATATAATTTTACATGTCTTTCAATGGTAGCCATAATATTCTGAGAATGTTCTAATTTATCTTAAAATTTCTTAATCTCAGAGTTTAATCTGTCATTTTCATTTATTAATTCATTATTTGAATTTTCCATAGTTTTCAATCCATTGGATGTGGTACTCAATGATTGTGTAAGGTTTAATAATACACTTTCTGTATTATTGTTTGACTCTTTAGAGAATTCTTCCAATTTTTTTAATCCTTAATAACAATTTTCTAATAACTTTTGACTTTATTGGATTTTATTTCAAAAAATATTCAATTTTCTGTTTCAAACTCAGAAGACTCATCATCAGGCTCAAGATTTACTTCATTTGGTTCCTTTTTAATATGACTAGTATTATACTGGTGATCAATAAAAATATGTACATTGTCATCATGTAAAAACAAAATTAAAATGTTTTTTTCAAATGAATAATTTTTTGAATCTTTATCAATTATATCCAATAACTCTCAATCAATCTCATTACTTATGGGTAATCAATTGTTGGTGTCATGTAATTGATCATGAGAAGATGGATTACTTAACAAGGTCTTATTTTGTTTCCCCTGCCTCTCTTTGCCTTTCCCCTGTAAGGGTGACTGCTGGATCCCTGTTGTGGAGGTTTGTTGTAATTTTAGGTATACCACTCCCACTTCTATTTTCTGACTGTGATCTTTTTATCCTCTTCTTTTGCTGGAGGTGTTGCTGTTGAAACTGTGAAATTGTTTAATAAAAAAGTTGTTGGTTGAGCCTTTAGTCCCACTAGAGCATGGTTGACATCTATAAAACCCTGTGCAGCTCTTTGCTCCAGATTGTTCATCTGGTCTACTATATTTTTGACTCTCATTTTTGGGGTGTTTAGAAGAGTAGATAGGGAGTGAATTTGTACTTGCAAAGTATTTTTTGTTTTCTTTATCAATACTTGTTTTGAAAGTCTTTCCCTTTCCCCAAAGAAATCTTTTGAGTGTTGCTGTTGGTGGGAGAATCCTGACCCTCCATTTGAACTTCCTGTAATTGGTCTTTCAGCTCTAGGTCTTAAGTTATAAGGTTTTGCCTTATTACTAACATTGTCATTGTTTTTCTCACACATTTTTATGTGGAGTTTAAATCAAAAATTGAAATATGATATATTAAAATTTCAAAATGGAGTTTTATCAGTATTAATCCATACTACTGAAGACAATTTAATTGCTTATTTGTAGCTATTAACTGAATTTATAAGTTACAAAAGTCAAATATGCTTTTATGTGGTCACTTGATATAACTGATCTACATTATTTAGCCGTGTTTATTTATTTAAAAAAGAAAATTTGTCAGTAATATTCTTTCTAAATATTAAATGAGTTTTACAAACCAAGAAAAACAGATTAATAGTCCTGTTGAAAATAAAAAATTTAGCAGTGTTTATTTTCTGTTCTATTATCTGCAAAGATAACAAAATTAATTGTTCTATTGAAAGACTGCCACTAAGAACAATTTTTATGTTAAATTAGTGGTAAAATTTTTGATTCAATATCACAAGTTTATTATATAACAGGGCTTTATTATCTGAAATCACTATATAAGTGGCTCAACCTGTTGTAATTAGAAAAATATTTCTATAGGGATTTTATTCACTTGCAGGCTCTTTTTGAATTTTTACTTACTGGAAGATAAACAACAGAATTCTTGAGGAAAGGTCCACAATTGTCAGGCTAAGTTCAAGTACAAAGACGTGAAATATATTGAATACTAAGTTCTCTAGTAGTTTTTAATGGTCCTATTTGAATACTTTAGTACAAATCCAATAAGTATTAAAATATAACTGAATATAAGGGTCTCAGTAATTTAAATCTCACTACTATATATGGCTTACAATATTATAGTTGGTAGAAAAATATATTTAATAATTCAGATACTATTCAAAGACTTTATAATTACTATTTATATGTATTAAAATTTTATTGGTTATATATTTTATTTTAATGATAAAGAATGGAGAAAACAAGACCAAAACCCCCCTCCTTTTATACACAATAACTTCCCCAATGAACCCCTTGATTTACCAGCTCTATACATGGTTAATGATGCCTCATTCCAAACAAAAGAAATGTTCAAAAACATTCAGAGGGAACAGTAACATAATTAGAATGATATCACCTGCCAAAATCTTTTATTAATAGAAATAATTGATCAAAAATAAAGAATAACAAAAAAAGAGAGTGTATGTGTGTAATACTGTCAGCCAGGGTATACCAGGAGCCCAGTAAACTATATGTTAATTTATTGGAACTGAAAGAGGGCGTAATAATTGTATTTTATGTATATAAATTAATATTTTATTGCATATTAAAATTATATAAGTATCTTCTTAAAAATAAGTGTTATTTTAATTTTAGTGTTATATAAATTTTTATACATTTAAATTAAGCATAATATATTTCATATTTTACAAATAATGGCGCATTTTTATGTATTTAATAATTATAAATTAATAATTAATTCGTTACAAAACATATATTATAATTATATATGTAAAATTGACTTATAATGTAATTAAGTTAATAAATTAATTTTATATATTAAATAAAACTTCATATATTATTAAAAATAATATTGGGCGCTTCTTTTTACCCTTAATTGTGTCAGGAAAAATTATTAAATAAATTATAATACTTATTTAATAACATAGTATTAAAATCCCCACTTTAAATTACAAATATCACTAAATTAATTATATGTTTCATTTAAACTAAATATTGAATTAATTACATAGTTAAAACAATTAATTAAAATTGCTTTAAACTGGTTTGAATTTATTATATAAATGTATGGTGTGAAAATAATTTTGTTTGTTTCACTTAAAACCTTTACATGTCACTATAATGTCTGTCAGCCAGGCTACTAGACTTACCCAGTGAAATAATTAATTATTTACTGGATGAAGCCGCACCTTATCATTTTAATTATTATTTAATTATAATTTACTTACATTAAAATTAGTTATAATAAATTAACTAATTACAGAATGATAAAATTAAATAAATAATTAAAATTAAAATATAAATTTGTCCCTTATATTTTTCTCTAACACCGTGCTCATTTGAAAGGTTGGAAAAAATAAAAATTTATATTAAAAAATAGATATTAAGTTAAAATAAGATTTTAATATTCAAATAATATTAAATATATACAAAAAATTCAAATTTCTTATTTAGAATTGACTTCTACAGTAAATATTAAATAAATTGATGTATTTTCTGACATACTCTGTAAATACATCTGTTTGACGCCTTCTTTTTAGAATAACTTTATTATTTGAAATACTCCTTCTGGAATATTCTTTTCTCTCTCTCATACTACTGTTTTTAAAATTTGATTGCCGTGCTTTGTCTCTCCTTTGCCTATATAAGGCCCCTCTTTTTGTTGTCTTTTAATCATTCCTTTACTACATCACTTAATTACAACAATAACAAACCAAAAACTTATTCTTATAGTCTATACCATTAGTATTTACAATACGTAACTCTGATATATAAAATATATCAATATTTTAATCATACCTCTTTTAATTGAGTAAAATAATCATCCTTGATTTAAGAGATACGTACAAATTTGTTGAGAGTCCATTTAATCCTTTAAAATCCTCGTAAAAACTTCATACCAAGACTTCTAGAACAAAAAGCGTACCTTGACAATGTCTGTTTTGGATTATTTTACTCATTGTTCTCATGTTTCAGACTTACTTGGTTACTAATTATTTTAATTAAGTGTTTTGGGAAGTCATGGTGGAAAATGGTTAATTATTCATGGGTTTTAGTTAATTTTTTCATATTTTTCTCTTAATAGTCATGTTTCATTTCTACCCTGTTATATTTTGTTTTAGCTTATTTCTATTTTGTATTTATTGATTTTTGGCGCTTCAGGGGTCCCTTGGTCTATAAAAGGGCCTTGGGTAATCCCCTTTAACCCATCACTTATTATACACTCAAACTTGAATATATTTTTTTAATATAATACATTTATTATCATTTTTATTAGTATTACACTTCTAATTTAAATTATATATATATAACTACAGGTTGCAATAATTCTAATAGTAATAATAGTGTTCACCGCGCATTGAGAATAATTCTTACTTAAATAAATATATTATAATTTAAATAACCCTCACTACTATATCAAATTCCAAGGAGTCTTGTCGCCTCCCTCTATCTCAGAATAATTATCTTTTTATTATCTCTTTTTATTTCTTTATCCTTTATTATCTTCTCCCTATAGTTCCTCCTCTTCTTCTTTGTTCTTTCTCTCTTCTTCTCCTTCTTCTAGATGACCGGCCGATAAATACCTTATAATAAAACACAAAGAAGGGAACTAATAAGACTAAATATTACACAACGTTGAGGGGGACTAACAGTATAAATAATGGGGCTAATTATTACAATAAACTATGTGAAATTCCCATTCAAAAATAACCAATATTGACTAAGAAACCACTGAAAACCCCCAAAAAGGGTGTGAGATGTGGGATAACTACATGCAGTCCTTGGAAGACACTTGCATGAGTATGTCCTTGACTAATTTAGGCCAATTAAGGTGTGGTAGTGAATTAAAGGTGCCAAGATTGAGGTTATTAATGAAATTAGTGCATATGCTAAGTTCAATGCACATGTAATTACATTAGGAAACTAAATAAGTTCCTGTCGCCTATTTTAGCATGTTTTCCCACAGTGGGAATAGAATGTGGGGTAATTATAGTGTGAAAAAACTAAATTTTCTAAAAATGAAGCTATTAACAAGGGAAAAATGCAGGCAGTATGTGGCCAGTACACAGAAGCCGTTTCAGGCATAAAAAACACCAAATTTGAAAAGTGTTATTTTTAAGCATTCAAGTAGCCAAATCAATAGTCCTAATTAAGACAAATTAATCTGTCAAAGAAAATTTTAAATATTATTAAATTTATAGCTCATATAGTCAACTTTTAAATGATTTAAAGCTCATTTATTGTTTTTCACATAAAATAATGATAACAACAGCTTTAAGTCTACCTAAAAATTATTTAGCCTTATATTTAAGGTTCTTAAGGTTACTCTAACATATTCAAAATTTATAATTAGTACATAAGACCTATTAAAGGTGGATAAATGTATGTATATAAGGAGTTATAATGGCATATATTGTATTTTATCATAATTTTTACTTATGTATACAACTTGTGTATCTTTATTTATTGTTCCCATGTATAGTCGATATGTTTAACATAATTTTTAACTACCTTTTACTCAGTCCTGGGGATATACAGGCTGAAAATATCTGAAAAATTTAAAACACCTTTAAAAATGGAGGGAAAAATACTTTGGAGATAAAATTAAGCTCTAATATAAATATCTATTCTGTTTTCTATTCAGTAAATAAAAATATTATGGATAAGATAGTATTTATAAGCATATATTAAGCCTTAATCTTCAAAACTTGAAAATAAAGAGTCATAAAATGGAATTTTATTGGAATGAATAGTATTATAATGGTTTGTTTGATTTCTATTTGTGTTTTTAAATTGATTTCATTTCTGGTTCCATGCTATAAAACATATTTCTCATATTTTTTTTGTAGAACACTATTACTTATCTCTCCATCCCTGCCTTCTCTCTGACATTGATAATTATGTTTAATACTATTCCTTTGTTTAAAATTTCTTATCTTTTCTCTCAATAAAATTATTTCCATGATTTTAAACACTTTCTTCTACTATAAAAATCTCTCTGACCCTTAAAAGCATCCCTACCCCTTTTCACTTCTTTCCATCCCTATTTATCACCTTCCCAGGACTTTATGCCTGTTATAGATCATAGAAACCCAGAGAATTTTTTCGAGAAGAAAACGAGAAGGGATTGATGAGAGGTTAAGTGTAGAATAAGGCAAAGGGTGATGATAAAAATTGGAGATATGGGTTGAAAATAGGTTTAAAGAGGCCATAAATAAAAATAAGGATAGAAACAGGGATCAGAAAAGGTTTGATTGTTGATTGAAGGGAATCGGAAGGAGTGGGGAGCTATTTTATGGGAAGAGAAACAGGTTAAGATTTGTGGGTAAGGGAGTGAATGAAAACGGAGGAGAGAAAAGTGAAAGGTGAAAGGAAGGTAGAAAATATTTTTTGAGAAAAAATGATCACATATAAAGATGCTAGTAAGAGTAAGAAAATTAGACAAAGTGGTTGAGAAAAGTTGAAAGAAGAGTTTTTAAAAATAAGAGAGCAGATGCTATTGTATTACCAAACATCAGAATTCAATTTAATCTTATATTTCTTACTACAGAAGCAGCTTTATTTCAATCATATGAATAATGATTTATGCTCTTAAATTATTCACCCCCTTATACTAAAGTGAAGACCTTCATTTTAAATTTAACTTAAATTAAATTCCATTTTAAGGCTTTGTATAGATCTTCAGTAATTCAAGATACATAAGTTTTTACTACTTTTATCAATAATAAAATTGAAGAAATCAATAGTAATGAAATATTGAGATTAATCAATATATATTAATACATTCATTCTTTCCAATAATTTCATTTTATGAGGATAATTATTAAAAATATCTTTGGAAAATCAGTCAATTTTTATTATCTATAAAATATTTTTAGATAAAAATTTACAATGAAACTCAAATTTCTCAAAGATATTTAGTAACAATTAGAAGAAGGTATCTAAATTAAATAAAATATATAATTAAATATTATTCCACAAAGCTAAACATGAGTGTTAGGAAGAAGTTGTTGAATTTTAATATCCTATAGTATACTGATTGTTTGTTACAAATTTTGTTCCTAATCTCCATGTAATTCCACTTAAAATTTCATACAAGACCTTTTTTACATGTTTTAAATATGAACATAGACTTTTAATTTTTATATAACCATATACAAAAAATTATTTCATTTTATTTTCAATAAATACACACACATTTTTAAAATAAATTTTTTTAATGTTCATCCTTTTATTGCCTAAGTAATTTTTTAAAAAAAACATTTACTTAATAGAATCTTATAATTATAAATTTTTTAATATCTTATCACAATGTTAATCTCAGTATTGATGGATCTCTGATTGAGCTCCCAATGCAAACCTCATCCTGAGAATTATTCAAATTAACTTAAACATTGAACATATTTAACGTCATTGAATTTTCCAAAAAGGTTTTAAAAATGAATAAAATGGTATATAATGTAAATGATAAGCTTTAAATTTTATTAAATAAGTACCTGAAAGTAAAGAGACCTATTAAACTCATTTGTATTCAGTTTTTTTAAAATTAGAGCTATAAGAGACCTATTCATGAAGAAGTATTTTATTTAACCCTATATATATTGATAAAAATCTTATCAGGCTTCAAGGTCTGTTTGTAGTTTATATTTAAACTCATTTTTATGTCTATATTCTATCAACTACACTGAGAAAACCTAGCTCAAGAAAAATGTTAATTTTATTAATAATGTTTCGTAATGAGTTAAAATTTTTCATTATTTTTTATGATTCTGTTAAAAAAAATTATTTGTTTTACTTCATTCTCTTTTATTTGATCTGATTTTACTTTATTTTATTATATCATACTATATAATGCTGTATTATAATATATTATATTTACTTTTATTTCACTTACTATTATTCTATTCAATTTAATTTAATTTAATTTAATTCTGCTTTGCTTTATTTTAGTATATTTTTTTCACTTACATTTAAATTAAATTTTTATTATCTTATTTTATTTCAAAAGGTGATATTACATGTGCAAATAAAAGTTTTGAATTCCCAAAATGATATGGTTAACTCTGATTCAAACCCATTGATAAAAGTTCACAACACAATTTCATGCATGTGACCTCTGATCTACAGCTTTAAATCAGATTTCACCAAACATTTTTATGCATGTGTACCCTGAATTATGGCTGTACATCAGAGTACCACATCCAATTTGATGCATGTGAACTCTGATCTAGGGCTGTACATCAAAGTTCACCACCCATTTTTATCCATATGGATTCTGATCTACAGCCATACATCAGAGTACCACATCCAACTTTTTGCCTGTGAACTGTGATCTATGTCCATGTATCACAGCTCACCAGCCAATCTAACCAACTTCATGCTTCTACATGGCTACACAACAGCATCCATAATATCTATTAAATGAAATTAAGATATATTATAATGTAATTGAAAATAAAAAGAACAGATAGATGACTATAATAGCTAGAATTAAAAAAAGATAAATACAAATGGTATAAAATGAGATAAAACAAAATAAATCATTATTATATATTTTGAAAAAAATGTAATAAGGTGCAATAAAATAAAATATTATTCTAATAAAATAAAATAAAATCATATAATACATAACCAAATACAACTAAATATAATAAAATATAATAAAATACAATACAATTTAATTTGAGGTAATGAATTAAATAAAATGAGTTTTTTAAAATATAATAAAATAAAATAAAATAAAATAAAGTAAAATAAATTCAATTTGAAGTATTACATAATACAACATAAAATCAATTCATACTGAATTTTTTTAAATATTATATTCAATATAAATTTTAATATTTATATGAAATCTAATTTTTTGTATGCATATAAATATTCAATATTAATTTTACATATGCATATGCAATATGATATTCAATATTAAATATGCAATAATATTTTTCATATGCATATTCAATATAAATTTTTTATGCATATTTTTTTTGGATGAATATTCAAATTTATTTCCATTATACATATGAATTATCAATTTACATTTACATACTGAATACCACTCAGCAATTAAATATTCAATTTAACTTTCCCTGACGCAAAATAATGATACATGACTGAAAAATATCAAAAAGTGAATAAAAAAAATTCAATTTATAATAGTTCTCTGAAATCTGAAGTTTTGAAAATTCTGGTAATTTTTTTCAAACAATATTATGTAGTTAAATAGGATTTTTAATATGTTTCAATCTATTTTAAATAAGTAATAAATAAGAGTAAAAATATTTCATGAAAAATTAAAATTTTTAAATGAGTTTTCAGCTCCATCTTGAACTATAATATGAAATACTGAGTTGAAATCATGAGCTTAGGGTGTAAAGTGTTTGGAATGATTACTGAAACTCTTTTCATTTAAAATTTAAGATGATTTCATTTCACTTTCATTATGATAGCACAAAAGATTCAGCTAGGTTTTTACCATAGTTCAAGTTGGGTTTCAATCAAATTTCGGTAAGAGTTCCATCAAATTTCAGTCTGAGTTCCATCTGACTTCAAGTTGAGGACTTGCTAGCAAGTCCCCCCAAATATTTTGTGATGTATATGTGTGAAATTCTTAAAATAAAAGACTAAATAAGAAAAAAAGAACCTAAAAATTATGTCTAATTAAGGGTGATTAACAGTAGAAATTAAGACATTAAGTATTACAAATTTATACATGAAATCCCCATCTTAAAATGACCAATATAGCCTGAGAAACCATTGAGAGACCCATAATAGGACATTAAAGGTATAGTGACTTAATGCAGGGTCTTTTCAGGAATTTTCACAGGTAAATCCTTGACTAATTAGGTGATTTTAAGTTTTTTAGGAAAATCTGGGGGCCAATCTTGAGGTTGTTAATTAAATTAATGCATATAATGAGGTTAATGCACTAATAATGAGATTAAGACACTAAATAAGTGCCTATTGCCTATTTTAGCTTTTTTACACATATGTAACATACACTGGGAGGTATTATTTGTGTAAAATTACTAAATTTATTAATAATGAAGCCATGCAAATTGTAGAAAGAGAGTTATATAATACTATAATATAGACACCATCCAAGATATGTTGGTTCTCCTTTCTAAAACTAATTTTAAAAAGAAGCACCTGCCACTCTAATCTATAAAGACAGTGCTAACACATATGTAGTTCTGGTGAGAGAAAAGATGAGTAGAGAGAATTTTATATAAGAGACTAAAGAATTATTACATTTTAATATAAGTAATCCTACTAATGGCTACATTTATTCTCAGTCATTCCCAATTTGAAGTGCTCTGTCTAATTCTATACTTACTGTAGCAATAAAATATCTCTACAGCACCAAATCTGGCTATGTAAACCTTATATGCACAATATATATATATATATGTTTCTTTTATCTTTAACACAGGGGGAGAAAAATGTGAACTAGACATTGAGTTCAGTTTTGTGACCCTATTCCATTTATGGGTACATTTTTATGACAAAGCATGAAATGTCACTTTTTAAGCTAAGGGAATGGCTCTAGAAGTAACCATTTCAGAGCCTTTCATTCTTTTTTTTCCTTAACTTAATATCTCTCTTTTATACTCCTTTTTCTTCTCATTTATTGGTCCTTCATCACCTCAATTTTCATGAGTGCTTTGTTCTTTTTTTTAGCTTTTATCACAAGTTTTTGTTTTCAAACTATTCATTAAATTCTGCTCTCATCTTTGTGAAATCATCAACTACCCTATTTCAAACATGTAATTATGTCTAGATTTTATTATTTCTCCATCATGAACCTCTACTTTAATTTTTCTATACTCCCTTCACCTCTTCCTGACTTTCTCAATATCCTACCTCTTTCTGTCACTGATTTGTTGATCTACACCATCCTTCTTTTTATCTTGAAAAATTATCATCAAACCTCTGCACATTCATAAATCCATCTTTGGTAAGAAAATAAAAATCAAATAAATTTACATAAAAACAATAGCAAGGCATATTCCTAAAACATGAAAGTCTAACACACCATATACTACATGATTATTGGACATGTCAAATTGCACAGAGATTTCTGGTTCATGATATTTGAACATTTCCCAGTATACTTTGTTAAACAAATGGAGTTCAGCAAAAACTGAACTATTTTATGCTCACCTCAGAATTTTTCAACAAAAAACACTATTACCTTAGGTGTTTGACAAAAGAATGGCTGTTTTCTATAACAAAACATGAGATAATCAATGTATGTTAAGAAACCAATTGTTTTCTGCATTTAAAACTTACATTTTTAATGACAGATAGGGGTATCTCACATCAGCCAGTCTGCTCACTGAAAAATCATCAACAATTGAATGTTACATCATTCTTGTACCCCCTTATAATAGTCAAAAGTCACAATTTATGAGTGAAAATGTACATTTCTCTTGCCCAAAATATCTATGCAATATGCAACATCATATTGAATATCCAACTGTAGCCCTCTAAGTGTATTCCAAAAAATGTATAAACTCAAAGATAACCAATCAATATAAAAAAATCATTAAAAATTATTAAGAAAGTTGAATAGGGGGTGTCAGTTCAGGCAAATCCCCACTTATTTAAGTGTGTATTTCTGAAACACAGTAGCCCCAAAACTGGTGGATTTCAAAATTAAATATGTCACATATCTCATTCAAATCCACACTTTCTCAACCAAAAGTGCTAATTTCACCATAACTTCCCATTTTACTGATTTTTCAGAATCATCCCATTCATACACAGCACTCTGCAGAATACCACTTTATAACTCAAATCATTGTACATAATTTAAATTTTTATACCGTATAAGAGTCATGCCTTCTTCACTCTCAAAATGTGATAAGCTACATCAAGCAACGACTTTTATATCTCTTGATCTCCTCTTGGACTCTGATTGTGATTCTGATTCTTATCTAGAAGAAAATTTTCTTTTTTTATCAATAATCACCAGGAAATATTACCTTCTTCCTAGAAAGCCTCAAGTACTTCATACCACTAGTTACACCATCCAAACCCTTCTTAGCCTATCTGTACCTAGTTTTAGACATTTTTTCAGAACTTCTCAGGAATTTTTCCTTAAATTACTTGAGCTTATTCAGGAACACCCTATCTTTCACAATAATTCTCAAAAACAACAATGTGATCCTTAAATTCAATTGGCCATCACACTATGTTGTTTGGGTTCCAATGGTAACAGAGCTTCCTTGAAATGTTTTGAAAATGTCTTTGATTTAGGGTATGGCTATTTTAACACTTATACAAAACAATGCTTTAATGCTATCAACTCCTTGGAATCTAAACTTCTCACTTGGCCAACTAAAGAAGAGCCACTTAGATTATCACAGGCTATGCAAGCAGAGGGCATCCCGGGGTGTATTGTTTTTGTAATGGTACTACTATTTTTTTGAGTCAGATAACTACTCAAGGTAGAAACAGTTACTATGACAATAAAAAAGAGGTAGCTTATTTTTAACTCCATTGATTTTTTTATACTAACACAAGCAAATATATCTTTGCTATAGCTATTTAATTTCTGTTCAGTTTATATGTGATGTGAACAAAAAATTTATATCTTTCTTTTCTGGATATCCTATTTCATGTCATGACTCCTACATCTTTCAAGGAATGCAAATTTCAGATGAACCTGAAAAATTCATTGATGAAGATCAGTATCTTCTGGCAGATTCTACTTATGTGAATGATAAATATGTACTTCCTGCTTTTTTCAGAGCAGCATCTGAAGAAAGTCAAAATTGCAAGTTCAGCAACCATTTGGAAAAGTCAAGAGTCCCTATTGAACATTCTATTGGAATATTTAAAGGTCCTTTTTCAAGTTTAAGGGAATTGAGAAGTCCTCTTAGAAAAAAAATACAAAATGGAGGAAGTGATCAACTGGATTCTGTGTTGAAATATACTTCATAACGTACTACCTGACCTCAAAGATAAATGGTTAGAGTTGCATGAAGATGAACAAATTGAAACACCTCCCACTATATCCAACACTTCTATTTGTCAGGCTGTATATCTCCAGGACTGAGTAAAAAGTAATTATAAGTTATGTTAAACACATGAACTATACATGGGAATAATAAATAAGAGTACACAAATAGTATACATAAGTAAAATTATGATAATACACAAAAAATGCCATTATAACACCTTATATACACGCATATATCCACCTTTTATAGGTCTTATGTACTTAATATTAAGTTGGAATATGTTAGGGTAATCTTAAGAGCCTTAAGTATAAGGCTACATAATTTTTAAGTACACTTAAATCTGTTATATTCATTGTTTTATGCAAAAAACAAGAAATGCGCTTTATTTCACTTAAAAGTTGACTATATGCGCTATAAAATTGAGAATATCAAAATTGCGCTTTGACAGATCAATTGGGCTCATTTAGAACTATTGATTTGGCTATTTAAATGCATAAAAATAACATTTTTCAAATTTGGTGTTTTTTTAGGCCAGAAATGGCTTCTGTGTACTGGCCACATACTGCCTGCTTTTTTCCCGTGTGAATAGCTTCATTTTTAGCAAAGTTAGCTTTTTCACACTATAATTACCCCACATTCTACGCCCACTGTGGGGAAACACACTAAAATAGGCGACAGGCGCTTATTTAGTGTCCTAGCTTAATTAATAATGCATTGACCTTGTTTATATGCACTAATTTCATTAATAACCTCACTCTTGGCACTTTATTTCATCACCACGCTTAAATTCGCCTAATTTTAGTCAAGGATTTACCCGTGCAAGCGTCTGCCAAGAACTGCATGTAGTTACCCCACATCTCACGCTCTTTTTTAAGTTTTTGGGTGGTTTCTCAGTCAATTTTGGTTATTTTTGAATGGGAATTTCATGTAGTATAATGTCAGGATTAGCCCCTCCATTTCTACAGTCAATCCCCCTTATTATTAAGCTATTATTAACCTTAAAAAGTCTCCTTTAGTCTTTTATATTATTGTTTTATACGCATATACTCTCTTTTTGTCTTTTTCTTGAATTTTGATGGATTTCCCTTATTATTACAGGATTTTGGCGGTTGTTACTCTTATAATTATGTCATGGGTTACTGGGAATGTTGATGGGCATGTCTATTAGTTGTTTAGAGGCGTCATTAACTGTGTATTGGGTGGTATATCAAGGGAATCATTGGGGAACTCAGTGTGTATAAAAGGAGGAGGTTTTTGGGTTGTATTTCTTCATTCTTTATCATTACAATTTAAACCAATATAACCAAACCAATCACAATACATATCAATTAGTACTTTGATAATACTTTTGAATAGTATCTGAATTTATATAATCTATTTTTCTACCAAATATAAAGATTGTAAGCCATATATAAGAATAGTGAGAATTATATTACTGAGACCTTTATATTTGATTATATTTTACAACTTAGTGGATTAAATCTACAGTATTCATATAGGACCATTAAAATCTTCTAGACAACTGACTATTCAAGCTAGTTCACGTCCTTGTACTTGACCTTAGCCTGACACTATTTCTCAAACCACTAGCATACAGGAAGAAAATTCTCCAAACACACAAGCACATGGGGAGATTTATAGATTTTTTATTAAACTATTAAGAAATTCATATCATTTTTATCTACTATTAATCTTACTTCCCACTGGGATACCCTCAATAATATTGCCAATAATACTCTAACTTTTCTCAAAAAAAACCTTTTAACTTTTTTTCATACTCTTCAAATGATCAAGTTTCAGGTATTATTCTCTTGCATTTTTAGTTTTATTTTTGCATATTGACTTTTATTTTTAATTCTCAGTGAAAGTCTCTTTTACCCTGTCTCTTTTGTTTTTGGTCACCACCTCAACATGAAATTGCATATTTTCAGCTATCACATAATTTTTCAGTCATTCTTTTTTTCTCTCATCCCTTATATTATTTTCCTCTTCTCCTCACACATCCCTCAAACAATTTGGTTTCATTTATTTTCTCATCTCATCTCTCCAGGTAAGTCATTTTATTCATTTTTTTAAATTTTTTGTTTGCTCATTATAATTTTTTTTGTTTTTTCTCTGTTTTTTTTCTGTTTTCTGTTGTTTTTTCTTTTTTTTGTAAGTAGTTCTCTCTCTGGTATTCAAGGTAAAATAAACACTTTTTTTTGTTCTTTATCTCCCTCTTTTCTATTTTTTTACTCATTATCATCCCCTCTTTATCCTTCCTTGGCCTAGTCATTATCCCACCTTTCCCATCTTCCAATTTTCACTTCTCTTTGGATGGCTCTAACCTCTTTTTCCTCCCCCTAAAACTCCCTCAATCCCCCCATGTAACCTTCTCAAATCCCCCTCAAGACCCCCTCTTTTCCCTGTCATATCCCCCCTACAATCTGCTTAAATCTCCCCCCCCTAGTTCCCCTACTATCCCAATCCAAATTGCCTCTTACCCCCCACCTCCTAATCAATTGTTTTTTAACTAATTGAATAGTTACTGATTCAATTAGTTAACCAAAAATTGATGAAAATTTCTATTAACAAAGGATTAGCTGGGGGTTTAAGGGGGATAAGGGGGGAATTGGAGGGAGTATGAGGGGTACCAGGGAAGGAGGCTGTAGTGGGTCTAGGTGAGATTGAGGGGACAGAGGGTTTAAGGAGGTTTGGAGGGTTTTGAGAAGGGGTTTTTGAGATGGTTGGGGGGTTTAAAGTGGGTGTAGGGGGGTTTGTTGAGGGTTGAAGGGATTTTGAAGTGGGTTTGGGGGGGTTAGAGGCAGTTTGGAGTGGTATTTAGAGAATTTTTAAAAGGGGAGAAAGGGTACCAATGATGGAGTAATGAAAAAATTTACAGAAAATTTTTACAGGGAACAATGAGGGAGAAATTAAAAATTGACAGCAAAGTTTTACAATTTCATTTAATATTTATCTTTTTTCTTTTTATCCTTTTTTCTTTTTTTTGTGCAGAAATAAACAAAAAAATACTCAAAATTAAGTAAAGTAATAAGAAAAATTTTAAGGTCTTTTAATTTAAATTATGTGAGTTTTTATTTAATTTTAAAAAAGAATTTACATTTTTTTAACTAGTAAAAAAATTTCTCTGAGAAAAATCTCTGTTTCTTCTGATTCAAGCCTTACACCCCTATGTTTATCTTTATCCTCTTTATCTTCTTGTTCAAAATCTACTTCATTTCAATTGTCAAAAAAAAATTCAGAAAAATTGTTGAAAAAAATTCAGAGAAAAAACTCTGTTTCTTCTAATTCAAGCCTTACATGTCTATCTTCATCTTAATCTTCTTTATCATCTTCTTTAATTTCTACTTCATTTCAATCTTCTTCAAAACCTTCAAAAATAAAAAATGATGATCAATCTTATCAAAAAAAAAGAATTTTTAAAAAAATATACATGAATATTTTATTTGGACATATATCAAACATCAAGTATTATAAAACTTAATCTAATAAAAAATAAATATCCCAAGAACTTACCTGATGAAATTGAATGTCTAATTGAATTAGAAGGTGATGAAGTTAAGGCTGTAATCATTAATACTTCTAAACCTCAATTTATTTACAAAAATCATCCATTTGATGGAGTTAAAGATAAATCCCTTATTTAACTATCCAAACTCATTAGTAAACTACATCAAATGAATTTGGTTTACTTACCAATAGGGAATAAGAAATAGTTTGATTTAATAATGATTGGTTTTGGATGGAGACCAGGATTTATTAAAGTTTATTCTCTTGGTAATTCTTATTATTTTTATGGTTTCTTTCTTAATATAGTTCCATCATTTTAATTCAATAGGCATCTGTTCTTTGCTCAAAAAATTATCTTAAGTTGAAATAGATAATTATTTTTCAAAAATGGGACTCTTTACCTTCATTTAATTCTTCTCTTGCTCTTTGAATTATATAACTCTGTAATAAAGATTTTCAAAAAAATCGCAAACTTGCAACCAGAGTAGGAATACCAAATTGGTGTGATTTTGAACTGGAAGAAATTATCAATGAGAATCAATTTTTTTCAAATGTTATAATTACTCATTCAGGATTTGATCACAAGATACACACCAATTCAAATGATGCCAATTATCTTAATTAGGAGATCTTCTCTTAAATTAATTTTATTACTGGACAACCTATTCCTTCACCTGCTAAAATAAAAGGACATGGGTTATATTTCCCGGATCATAGGTGTATAATCAATTTTGGATTTTGAAATGGAATCATCAAATCAGTTTGGTACTTGTCTCATGATAATCACCAAACAAAAAAAGCTCCTTCAGGTTTTAAATCTTGTAATGACTTTACTCATTTTGGCTGTTCCTACCAAATATATCAATAGCTAATCCAAAGGCTAAAAAAGGTAAAAAAAGAAGGTAAAAGTAATAAAAATTTAGGTAGATCATTAAAGTATGCAGATTTGTAAAGTCATCAAATATTTTTTATTCTTTCACAAATTTTTAATAGATAAATATGATATTTTAATTTGCTAAACTTAAGTAATGATCCAACAACCTTGTGTTTTATAAACGGTAAACATGGTAATATTAAATTACTTCATGGGGTTTGTCTAGCCTTTACCTGTGGAAAGTCACAAATATAGGTTCTAGACTTGATCTGAATTTTGACTTGAAGAATTACAATTACTTAAAAACTAGTAAATTTGATTTATCTTATATATGTATTTAATAATTTATGAAATTATATCAAATTTTGGTAATTTTCACAACTTAATTCAATAAAATGCAGGGGAGAGCATTGCCAAATTTTTAAATCTGACATGGAAAATTGATAACTTAGAAAAATTTGGTGATACCCACCCCTTTCTTCATTAAAATGCAGGTGAGGGTATTGCTAAAATTCTTAAACAGATATAGAATTTTGTTGAATTAGCTTATTTTAGAAATTCAAATTAGTGGGAATGTGTCAGTGTGTGCTAGTATCTAAGTATGATATAATAGTAAATATTAATAGCCCTGCTACTTATTTTTAAATAAATTAGTTATTAAACCTCAGGGGAAGACTAATAGAATAGTTATTCTCAATGTAAACTCACAATACTTAGATTTTTATGTGTGCTAGTGGTGGAAAATAGATAAATAAAATATAGTTATAGCTTGTATAAAGATAATATCAATTTATAAATGCTTTATAATAAATTTATATATGATAATAATTGTGTTATAGTGTTTATTTGTTGTGTAGTAAGTAAGTGATGTCTAATAACCCGTCAAATCCTCTCTTACTTAAACTAAAATCCACTGGAGTGCACAGACCTTCAATCCAGATGATGTCACTTCTATCCCCAGAAATTAAAGCACTGTGAGGGTCCATCATCTCCCCATGGCGTCCAATTCAAGAAGATTCAACACCCAGACCTCCAGTAAGGACCCTCCACCACAATTAATGATGCCACAGACCCATACCATAAATAGAATAAACAGATAAAAGCGGATACCATAAAGAAACAGGTAAAATAACTCATCCAAAGAGTAAATAATAAAACCCAAAGCATATAAAGGAACCAAATTAACTGTCCAAGCCCCCAATAACATTCCCAAGCATCCATATTAACCCTGTAATTATATCCCAACCCATAAATATGTGAAAATTCAGCAAAGGAAGCAGATTAAGTTTTCCAAACTGGATATACACTGTAGACTGTTCTAAAGTACTAAGCAGTAGAAACAATGCGAGATGGGTTAGTTCTCCTCTTTTATTTCTAAAAGAAGCGCCTGCCACTCTTATTTTAAAGACAGTGTAATAATGTGCAACGCTAATAATTGACTAGAAAGCTTATAAGTTGAGATGAGTTAAAGATAAGGAAAAAAAAAGTATTACTATCTGGATATTTCTATTCTTAATAAGCACTATTATCCACAGCTACTCCCTCTTGAAGCGCTCTCTTTGAATATGCCTTATTATAGTAATAAAATATCTCTAATAATAGTTAATCCCACTGAATCTATATATTCTCTCTATGTTGTGCTCTTTCACTATACTATATGAAATACACACACAGACGCACGAACTCTAAAAGACTCAGAAATACCTTTTAATATTCTCTCAAACAATTAATCACAAAAAGATCTAATATCTTATACTGGGTACTATGACTATAGCTACTTGTATATCTCTATATTTATTTTTCTATGATCTGCTTTTTAAAGCAACAACTAATACGATTTTTCTTATTTTTATTATTTTTTCCCTCTCTTTTTATATTTTTCCAGCGCTTAAGACACAGCTCCCTAATGGATCTCCAGCGCTGACTCTAGCGCCACATTAGTAAAACAACAACTAATCTATCAGTAAACTACGTACACCGCTTGTAGAAACTACAGCTCCTAAATCATACCCTATAATTACTAACACTAGTATTAACTTGTTTCACTGATGCTCCACATATGCACTTTTAACTATACCATATTTTGTTTCAGCGCTAGTTCCAGGTTTGAATTATCCTAACGCTGCGTCTAGTTGCCTAAACTCTTGGGTAGTTTTACAATTGAGTCCCCACTCCCTTTGCTTTTAATACTAAGTTCATAGTTACGACAGCTTGCTTAACTAGTTAGCCTTCTTCATTACTAGTCTCAGTAAGTTATAGCACTTGCCGCGGTACAGTATACTATGCACTTGAGTTGTCCTTAAGCCATAACTCCTTCTTTAATGCGTAACACACAATTATTGGAAAATCCAAATCCATATTGTTTAGCGCTTGCGATCGTAAATCAATAACACACAATTCCCCTATTGTGCGGCACATCTTGCTGCAAAATCCAAGTGCACAGACCCTTAATCTTTTTCCGCACTTTTTTTCCTTTGTTCCTTGAAACACACAAATACATATTATATTTTTATACTTCCTGCTGCGCTAACTCCCCTTTATTCTTCCTGGACTACCCGCGCTGATTGGTCTAAATTCATGCTTCCTGCAAGGCGCGTACCACATCCTCCCTCTACTTGCGACTGTCCCCAGGAGCCCATAAATACCCTGCGTCTTGCAGCGTTTTCTTCCTCCATCTTCTATCTTTTTCTCTCTTATTCACTACAAATCATCTTCTTCTTTTCTTTCTTTTCTTATTCTTATATTTATCTTTCTCAATGAATACTAGAAGAACCCCTCCTAACGCTGAAAATACCGCCAACGTCGTGGACGCTATTTGACAGTTCATGCGCACTCAGCCCCCTACTGCTCCTCCAACAACGCCCATAACCACACTGATGGGTGGGACGAGATGCACCCGTTGCATCGAAAATGGCATCACTCCTTGTCATTTTTCAAAAGCCCGCCGTGGCAATAATTTTTTTACTGTAAGTTTTCTTCATTTTTCTTCCCATTTGTTACTTATCTTTCATTTTTCCTTTATTCCAGTCGTGTGATTACTGCAAGCAACTCAAGAAGAAATGTAGTTACAATGGGCCGCCCACTGTTGCGCGCCTGGACCCCAATGCTTCCACCACCAACATGATGAGTCAAATGACCATCAAGCGCCCAGCGCCTGCTCCTGTTATCCCTCCTGGCAACAAACAAGCCAAGGTCGGTTACCGCGAACCTACTCCTAGTAGCGTCACCTCAATCCCTAATTCTCTTTTCTTGGAGGAAAGTTCAGTAAGTCCCTTTTTCTTACTTCTTCTTTTTTTTAAAAAATATTATGTAGAATGCGCCAGGCACTCCTTACGCTGAAACGCCTCCGCCTCCTATTGCTCCGGTATTCCTTCCTGCCTTGGAAGAAGATCCCGTCTGGGATACCATACCTACACCTGAACCCACTCCTCGTTCGCCAACTCCTGACTGGACTGGTATGCAGCTGGTCTTCAATACCATCACTCCCGACGAATGGCCAACTGAAAACTTTCCGGTCATTGATGATGAAGAGCCCACCAAGGCTCAAAACTGGGAATTCGTAGAACAAATCTCCTGCACTCCTTACGATGCGACCATGCGTCGTATGAATAACATGATAACGGCCGTCGAAGAATTCCTTGAGGAGGTTCCGGTTTATACTCGTGCTGAGTATAATAAGTGAAAACAACTGATAACTGCCTTGCAACAAAACATGCAAGAGGCTGTTAACGATTGGGCTTTCTGCGTCCCAATCTTTGATGAAGCAGAATACTAAAAATCTTCTTTTGTATTTATTCCTTGTAATGTGTATATAGCCTTGTAAAAAAATGTAATATATTTATTTATTATTATTATTTTTTTTAAAAAGACTTTCCTGTGAGAACTATACAACTGCAAGATGAGTTGCCCCCACAATATCATCCTTTTTCTAAGCAGCGCACCCTTCTACTAAGTGCCTATGAAAGATGAAACAACAAATAAAAAATAAAAAATTGAGATCGTTGCTACATTCTATATCAGAAATTACTTCCCCTGGATCATTTATGTATGTGCTCTCTTTAATAACTCGAATCTTCGCAATACCTGTCTTTCCCTTGATTGTAACAATTCATCTTTCCTTGGGTTCTTCATTAAAACAAACACTTCTCACTAGCTTCTTAGAAACCATCAAGCGCTCAAGTCAGACGTGGAGCAACTGATGACTTCTTTATAATGCTATTGTTAACCTATAAATAGCTCTTCTAATAACCTGAATTTCCTCTATCCTAACATCATGACTCAATATCGCACAGTTCCCAGAGATCAAGCTTGCTCATTTTGCAAACACCGTAACTTTCATTGTACATTTTCTAGACCTTGGGGGTATGCCTCTTTTAGACCTGCCTGTGAAAATTGCTTTAGATACCACAAAACTTGCAATACCTTCCTTAACCAGAATACTTCTCAGCCTACTGGTTATATTTGCTTTCCACCTAGCTCTATTAGTAGCACTCCCATAATTACCACCACTAGTCCCACTATTTCCACTAATAATAATAATGTTCCTTATGAGTCGCCATTGCTTCCTAGTCTTCCCAGGCGCAAAATATCCATACAGCCTAGCGCTACACTTTCTTCCCCTCCGAGTTTTAGTACTTCCATGCGCTCAGGCTCCCCTACAGCTGCTCCTGACGTGGTTACCGTTACTTCACCATCAGTGCGCCCACAAAACTTATTAGCAAGTATCCTTTACTATACTTATGCTCTTCTTGCTTACTAACTTCCTGTCAGGCTTCAATGAGTCCATCTCCTTGGGATGGGTTCCCATTCCTTTACCCTTTGTCCATTCCATGCAAATGTTTTCCTGACTTTGTCTTATATATGATGCTATGTCCCTATCCTACAATAACACACCAGCTTTTTCTGACGCTGAACTTGAAGCTCGCTATACTCATATAGAAATGATAGGTCAACTAATGAACGAAATCAGCTCAACGACTATTCTTGGATTCCCCGCCAATCCCCGTCACTTCATCATGCCTGAAGACTGGAAAGGATATCCTATTAGCTTTCACCCTGATACTGAATAGACCACTAGTGCTTTTCCTTATGAGTCTCCTCTGTCCATTCTCCCTGTACATAGTCTTCATATATTTTTCATGCTATGCCTTCAAATAATCTTTTTAGAAATGGCGCTATTTTGTTACACCTGTCTTCCATACTTTTAGAGGGCCTAACTTTGCTCCCTCTACTTTCTTTAAAAAACTATTAACCCCTAATAAAACAAAATCCCAAATAAACTTTATATCATAAAACTTTACTGCCTTCACTGCGATACAGAAATATACCATGTAGAATAAGAATTGAACTATAGAGCGCCCCATCTATAAATCGCCATTCCACTCCTGGTTAGTTAACCCATTAGTTAAATTCCCAGCGTCTTTTGCGTTTACATGGTACACATCTCCTTCAATCCAATTACCTATTTTGTCATGTCTCCTTGAAACATGAAAATATAAGATTTCATTTTCCTCTATTCCCTCATCTAAGCGCTTATGCCAATTGCCTGTTCAGCCATAGTCCGCCTAACTTCCAGTTAGTGCCCTCTATCCGTCACAACTGTGTCAAAGCCTCCTGTGAGTCTTTTTTTAGAAAAACAAAATTTAACATAACTTTTTAGTTTAACCTCTTCCCGGAGGTATTATTCTGGTAGTTTTTCCTCATTCTGGAGGTTATCTTGTATCACTGGAACACCCCTTGGGTAGAATCTTTTGATCTGATCTGCAGCCACACGCCGCTTTCACTCAGTACCATCCAATTCCTCCGGTAAGTAAGAACCTCCAGCTATCTGCTTTCTTATCCTATAAGGACAATTCCATCTGTCAGAAAACATCTTCCCCATTGGCTTTCTAAACTTCTATTATAAACCAACACCAAATCTCCTGGGTTCAATGGCTTTCTTAACCTATGCGCTAAGCGCTCATCCCAATATTTAACTGACTTGTCCCAGATCTGCATCATTCTTTCATATGCTTTCTCCAAAAACTTGTCTTTTCTTTCAAGTTGCGCTACCCTTTCTATAATTAAATCTTCAGTTGAGCGCACTTGATCCCAATCACATCCTAGGAAAGATCCAGCCTCCAGATCAATAGGTAATACCACCCTTTGACCAAACATAAGTTCGAATGGCGAAAACCATGTTGTCCTTTTAACTCAAATCCTGTCTGCAAACAAAACTAATGCCAAGTAGTTCTTCCAACTAGCCCCATTATTTCCACATAATTTAACTAGCGCATCCTTTATAACTTGATGCCCTCTTTCTACCATTCCCTCTGCTTCAGGATAATATGGCGTTGCAACTTGTAATTTTGCGCCAATACTTTTTACTACTTCTTGGAATTCTCCAGCAAATTCAGTGCCACCATCTACGGTTACCATCTTCATTACCCCATACCTATAAATCCATTCTTTCTTCAAAAACTTGGCCACATTACTTGCCTTAAGGTTTATCAACGGCGCTGCTTCAACCCATCCTGATAGATCATCCCTGGCTACTACCAAGTATTTAAAGCGTCCTTCTTTTATATGGACTGCATCTAAACTAACCCTACCAAAAACAGTATCTTCGCCCGTCGCTCTTCCTTTTTCTTTTGGCTTTCTGTAACTTCTGCGCTGGCATTCAGGACAAGATTTAACCCAATCTCTTACTTCATTTTTCATGTTGGGCCACCAGAATCTTTCCCTAACTCTGTGATGAGTCTCCTATTGACCTCTATGTCCTAAATTCTTGTGTAACTCCCTGAGTATCTTCTCCTTACCTTCCCTAGTTTGAATAACTAACTGAGGAGACAAAGCTTGATTCTTCCATAACTTCCCATTTTTAATAAAATAGCCTTTAGCGTGCTTCTTAATATTGCACCCAACCTTTTTATCGCAAAAATCCGGTCGACTATAACCTTCCAAATATAACATTAACAACTTTACTCCCTCATCTGTAGATGCGTTTCTACTAAATACTCCTCCTCTTTGAGTTGAGTACTACTTTACTGACTTCCCTTTGAAGCATCTTCATTGTCTGACTCCTCCACTACCTCTCCTTGCGCACTCCTTGTTGCTATATTAGCTTCAGTGTTCCCTAAATCCAGTTGCAGTTCAACCTCGCTACAAACATCCTTTGCATTGTCAGAATTTAGTTTTATGTCTTTTTGGACATTCCACGTTACTAGTTTATTGTCATCACGGACAATCCTACTTGCTAGTTTATTGTCATCGCGGAAATTCTTATCAAATTTTATATAACCATAATCTATCCTGTTTACCCACCTCTTATCTTCTTCAAATTCTTCCGCTTCCGAGTCTTCTTCACACAATGGTCTTCTAGACAGCGCATCTGGCATAGTGAAAGATTTCCCTGGCTTATGGACTAAATCAAAAGAAAATAAATTAATCTGTGCTACCCACCTTGTCATGGGGGCATCTGGTAAACTTGGGCTATTAATCATTTGCACCAACGACAGCACATCAACCTGCAGCTCAAAATGCTGCCCCCAAAGCATCCATTGTAGCTTTTTAAGAATTTTTTCTACTCCACATAACTCCAGCTTAGACTGGGAGTACCTAGACTCTACTTTGGTAAATGTCTTGGACTCGTAAAGGACAGGTCTATCATTACCTTCCTCGTCCTCCTGCATCAAAACTGCGCCCACCGCGGACACACTAGAATCCACCGCTAGAGTAATTTTTCCAGCGCCTGGTCCATACTCCAATTTCTTCAAAAGAATATCTTTCCCTACAACCCTCTTTAATAACTCGAATGACTCCTCACATTCCTCCGTCCAATCCCATAAAGCATCCTTTCTTGTTAAGCGCCATAAAGGTGAAGACAACAAAGCAAAATCTTGAATAAACATTCTTACATATGTACAAATGCCTAAAAACCCTCTAACTTCCTTAATATTTCTTGGTCTTGGCAATGTAAGTACCTTATTCCTCTGTTTTTCAGCCACGATTCTCCCTTCCTTGCGTACCACATGTCCCACTATATCTAGCACTGGAACACAACAGGCAAATTTAGATCCAGAAATTGTTAATCCTGCCTCCTCTATCCTAAATAGCACTCTTTCCAGGGTAATCGCATATTCCCAAATAAACTTTCTAATATACGGATTTTCTTTTAACACTTCCCCTTCATAATCACTGGCTGTTCCTTTTATACCGCCATCATCAATGAAAATTCCCACATGTTCTGGAATTTCATCCTGCAATATCCACATCATTTGTGCTTGATATACCGCCACAGAATTTGTTGCGCCTTGCGGTAACCTTTTCAACCTAAAGCGCCCCAGTTGTGTTTCAAACATTGACATGGGTCTGGACAATTCTTCCAACTCGGGCTCATCGTATCCTCCCATAATATCACCTAATCCGTAACATGCACATCCCGCAAAAAAATCCACAAATTCTTCTTGCGTTGGTGGCATCCCTGCATCATTTAATGTAACCTTGTTCATCTCCCTAAGATCATTAACAACCCTCATTTTACCATTATGTTTGACCACACAAAACACTGGACTTGAATAACTAGACATAGACTGTTCATACAAGCCGGACTTTAAACTTCCCCTAATTAATTCTGTATACTCTTCTCTTATAGCGGCTGGTATTGGAAACGCCTTCTTTTGCCACGGCGCTTGAGGTATAACTGGAACAATATAAGGTTTACCATAAGAGTGTTTTAATAAACCTCTTTCCTTTTCTGAAAACTCAATAGCATTTTCCCTAAGAACCGTAACATGTAATAATAACTTCTTTTCTTCCTGCGATAACCAGCCCTCCGGTCCAAAATCTACCATCTGAAGCCTTTCCATCGTAATCTTACTGGTAGACGCAAAATCAGGCGGAAACTTCGTTAAAGGCGTATCATAAGGATTTCTAGATAGTGCCGGCCTCTGCAAAGGGGGATTCAAATCAGGCATTGCTATATTCACTGGTTTAACCTTAACAGCTACTGGTTTATACTTGGATACAAAACAGTCCTTGCTACTTCCTTCATTAATTAAAATCAAACCCTTTCTAATATAACTACGGGTTGCACCTAAATCCTGTTTTTGTCTTTTCTTTTTAATATAAGTATAACAATATCCAAAATTAAAGAAATCAAAAAGCTTTGGTATAATACATTCTACAGTAGTATTCCCAAAACACCTATGAAGTACCGCTTTACGTATCCCTCCTTGTTGGACTGACTGGTCACTATCCGGGTTCCTCTCATCCTGGGAGATAGTAACAACTAAAACTCCAGTCCCTAATGAAAATGTTGGCGCCTTCCTGGCGGTGGCCCTGTCTCCTCATCTGAGACTTCCTCATAAAACTCTCTTTCTTTCTCTAACCGCGCAGCTCTAGAGTACTTAGTTTCCCAGCCACCATCCTTGGGAACTACTAAGACTGCTGTTACTGGAACACCATCATCACCCATAATCCTTATTCCTATAGTCTTATTTAAACAATAATCTATAGTTGCCGAATAATCCATTAAAAATGCCGTGCCTAAAACTGGTTTAACCACACCCATTGGAACATAAAAACGTATATCTCTTGTTGCTCCCGCAACTCTAGTGCGTACATACTCTGCTACACCTATAACAGGTAACCTACCTCCCCCAATTCCTGCGACAATGCCTTCGCCGTCTTTTACAGGAAGACCTAATTTCACTGCATCATCCACTGATACCACGTTGATTTGTGAACCCGTATCCACTAATGCTTTAATTTGCTTACCATTTACCATAATAGTTAAATACCCTAAGGGTCCTGCATAATGTGGTGCCCTAGGTAATCCAAAGACTGGCTGAAATGACTGTTCTTCCATATCAAACTCAGCGCAATTAGGTCCTTTGCTTTCTGCACTTATCCACGATTCAATTTGCTACATCTGGCGCTACTGCTGTCAGCATCACCAATGGAACAGAGACTTTAGTCTTCAAACATTCCGCAACTAAATCCTTGGCAGCTTTAGGAAAATCAGAATGAACTGGGCGCTGCATTCTCCATTTAGGCTGAGTTGCCTTGGAACCAGCTTTCGCTCTTCCAGGTGGGTTCTTTGGAGTATTATGCTTTGCTCCTGGCATTCCTTCAGCAGGTACCGCTTTTTTCTGTACTACCTCTGGCTCCTCCAACATTTCTGTCTGTTCTACTTCCTTGTGATCCACGCCATAACCTCCAGAGTCCATACCATCCATTTCAACATCCTCGATAGGCGCAGGTGTATTTTCTCTAGTAGTATACCCTACTTCCTCCATATCCTCTGGATTCGCATACCTTGTGCCAGCCCTTCTTGGCCTATTAATTGTAGGTGGGGCCATTTTCTTATGCTTCTCCGCAAACATCTCCAATCGTGCTGCGGTAAGTGGCACTGCAACTGCTCCTTCTTTTATTTTAAAATCTAACACTGCGCAAGTAACTGCAAAATTAACCAACTTCGCATCCTTGCCTTTCTCCTTATTTTCCCGCTCTTTGCCCTTGCTTGACCTACTTTCCATAGACTTTTTATTAATATGATGGATGAAAAAGGCTTGCATCCCTCAATCTTTGTCTTTAACCAAATTAGTACCATTTTCCAACATAAGCGTAGTCCCATCCTCGTAAACTACCTTTTCCTCTTTATCCTTTTGAAGCGCATTACACCTCATCCTTGTATGCCCCTCTTTATTACTATAATAGCACACCATAGCGGAAAAACGCAAAGGTTGAGGAGAACTCTTGGGCCTTAACAATTCTTTCACTTTTTCCCCTTCAACTATCTTCTTCTCCAACTCATTGATTCTTGCCATGACTGAATCTGGATCCTTAGAGAAAATTTTAACTTTAGAAGAGGTAATCTGAGAAGGCGATTGTACGCCTGGTGCATCTTCCTCCATATCCTCATTATCCAGAGCCCCCTTGCTGCACGTCGCTCAACTCGACGTAACTTCATTTCAGCTTCCACTGCCATTTCCACTTCTTCTAATCCGGGATACTTGTAATTTCCGTCCCTCTTTTTAACCAGCTTTCCTTCGTTATCCAAGCGCTTTTTTGCCCAGTCTTCAACTTCTGGCGCTAACGCTTCACAAAACCAAGGTAATGACGCATTAACATCACTAAAATCTATGTTACTAACTAAATATTCCACTATCCGATTGAAGTCTTCCCTAAAACTTTTAAATTCCTTGGGGTCTCAAACACCTCCTCTAGCCTTGACCCTATTTACCAAAATATCCAGGTCCTTCATTGTATACCTAGTTTCCTTGGTAACTTTTGGCCATCTCTTGAGCATTTGTTCTTTTAGCACTGACCAATTTCTCTCCTCATGCCCTTTTAGATCCTCTAAATTGTCATTGCACTAATCAGATACAAAGAATAGTACTTGTCGTACCATATCATATTCGGTTGCTCCATGAACTTCCGCTGCTTGTTCAAACCTGCATAAAAACTTTTTGGTATTAATTCCAGCAAAGCACAAGCTTACATCTTTACACCTAATAATCGTGGTTACCGTTTTTGGAAACGATGTCAAAGAATTGGGCGATTTAACCCTCTCATGACATCCTCTAGATGTAGTCGCAGTAGGATCCATTCCCGAAATATCAAATCAAAGCAAAGATCACAAATAAAAAATACACACTTGGTAATTAAACCTGACTGTTTTCACAATACAGCCCTACGCTATCCTCTGATAACAGCTATTGATCCACTTGTTGTAGACCCTACGACTCTTCCGCTGAAGCGTCGGCTTGATTACGTCCTCTTGACGAAACCCTAAAAAACCAAACAATCTAATCAAAAACACTAGTTACAATTATGCCACTGTTGTGACACCAATTGTAGACTGTTCCAAAGTACTAAGCAGTAGACACAATGCAAGATGGGTTGGTTCTTCTCTTTAATTTCTAAAAGAAGCGCCTGCCACTCTTATTTTAAAGACAGTGTAATAATGTGCAACGCTAATAATTGACTAGAAAGTTTATAAGTTGAGATGAGTTAAAGATATGGAAAAAAAACAAGTATTACTATCAGGATATTTCTATTCTTAATAAGCGCTATTATCCACAGCTACTCCCTCTTGAAGCGCTCTCTTTGAATATGCCTTATTATAGTAATAAAATATCTCTAATAATAGTTAATCCCACTGAATCTATATATTTTCTCTATGTTGCGCTCTTTCACTATACTATATGAAATACACACACAGACGCACGAACTCTAAAAGACTCAGAAATACCTTTTAATACTCTCTCAAACAATTAATCACAAAAAGATCTAATATCTTATACTGGGTACTATGACTATAGCTACTTGTATATCTCTATATTGATTTTTCTATGATCTGCTTTTTAAAGCAACAACTAATATGATTTTTCTTATTTTTATTATTTTTTCCCTCTCTTTTTATATTTTTCCAGCACTTAAGACACGGTTCCCTAATGGATCTCCAGTGCTGACTCTAGTGCCACATTAGTAAAACAACAACTAATCTATTAGTAAACTACGTACACTGCTTGTAGAAACTACAGCACCTAAATCATACCCTATAATTACTAACACTAGTATTAACTTGTTTCACTGATGCTCCACATATGCGCTTTTAACTATACCTTGTTTTGTTTCAGCGTTAGTTCCAGGTTTGACTTATCTTAACGCTGCGTCTAGTTGCCTTAACTCTTGGGTAGTTTTACGATTGAGTCCCCACTCTCTTTGCTTTTAATACTAAGTTCATAGTTATGACAGCTCGCTTAACTAGTTAGCCTTCTTCATTACTTGTCTCAGTAAGTTATAGCACTTGTGGCGGTACAGTATACTATGCACTTGAGTCGTCCTTAAGCCATAACTCCTTCTTTAATGTGTAACACACAATTATTGGAAAATCCAAATCCATATTGTTTAGCGCTTGCGATCGTAAATCAATAACACACAATTCCCCTATTGTGCAGCACATCTTGCTGCAAAATCCAAGCGCACAGACCCTTAATCCTTTTCTGCGCTTCTATTTCCTTTTTTCCTTGAAACACACAAATACATATTATATTTTTATACTTCCTGCTGCGCTAACTCCCCTTTATTCTTCCTGGACTACACGTGCTGATTGGTCTAAATTCATGCTTCCTGCGAGGCGCGTACCACAATGTGCCTGAAATAGGTGTATATGCTTGTTTAGGCATTGTGAGTCCACTGAATATCTCCATATGACCTAAAATAAGCAGAAAGATAAATTTTAGAGGCTATTAAGAGGTTAAAACTCACTTATAGACCTAAATATACAAATATAACTACATATTTCATTGAATATGAAGTTTATGTATACATATAATCTTATGTATGTCTATAATTACTTAGTATCACTTAAGATAAGTATATTATGACTCCATTAACACCTTAATAAGTATTATTAGGCCATGGATAAGCTATTTAAACTACTTTAAGTCATATAATAGTGTAATAATTATATAAATATGTATTTTAAACATATATATAAGTATTTTAACCATATATATAAGTATCATAACCATATATATAAGTATTTTAAATTTATTTTTAAGTTATAATCCTAATTTAATTAATGTTATCATATTTTAAACATAAGAATCACTCAGTCCTGGGGATACCTAGGCTGACAGAATGTAATAAGATTATGATGGTGATGAGAATTTTTGCACAAGTGTTGCGGAAGTCTAAAGTTTAGTATGGCACTAAATTTCATTAAGAAGAAGTTTTATGGAGTTTACTTTTGGGATTAAAAAGGCCAATATAATTTTATAATGGTTTATATTTAAGAAATTGAGTGTATAAAAGGTTTAAAAAGGGTAATTTTACAAGTCAAGATTAAACAAATAATTAATGGTCAGAAAATGCAATTATAAGTCTAAAAGCTTATATAAATTGAGATCAGGATTTTCAAAAACCTTTTGAAATTTTTATGTAATTTTTACTATTTTTCTTCTATTTTTAATAATTTTATAAAGTATTTTTGATTAATTTTGATTTTTCAAGATTTACTTAGCTTTGATGATCTTTAACTAGATGATTAGGGCTGGAAAGATTACAAAAAATAGTTGGGATTATATAGTAGAAGTAGCCCAATTATCTGTGATTTTTCCAGATTTTTTATTAGTATTTTAAGGCTCTAACTGAGTCCAAAAGTCTGTATAAGCTCCAGACAAGCTCCATACACAGGGTAAAATAAAAGACAACTTGTAGGCAAGTCATTTTTTTGTCCCTTGTAAATCCCCAAGAGTAACCTCAGTAGCAACTCCAGTGGCCCTATTATTTGCAAGAATAGTTGCCTCATGAATCAAGGATCAAAATTTTTATCATCTATGTATCAATTTTCCTTGAAAAAAAAAAGAAGGAGTTGGTATGAGTCAAGAATTTTCCAGTAAAAAAATATATGAATACCAAATCTCTTTAATGAAAGAAATATTTATCTTATTTTTTATTTTATATATTTTTGGAATAATGTCATCAATTTTTTCACTTGTATCAAATTTTTTATTCAATTTTTAAAATTTGTTAAGCTTTTCTGTTAATTTCTGCTGATTATTCAAATTTTTTCTTAATTTTCTATTGATATTTAGAATTTTTAGAATTTTTAGCATTGTTAGATTTTTTAGATTTTTTTTGACCTTTAAATAATTTTTATGAAATTTTTGGAATTTAATAGCACTTTATTTAAGTTTTTTAAATTTTTTTGAATTTAAGGATTTTTTTTTGAACAACTTGCATTTTTTTGGGTTTTTTTTGAAGTTTTTTGACGTTTTTTGAAGTTTTCTGAATTTTTTAGATTTTTTAAGATTTTATTTTGTATTTTTTGAATTTTTTTGAATTGTTTGACTTTTATGACTTTTTTTGACTTTTTTTAAATTTTTTTTGGATGTTTATGAATTTTTTGAGATTTTCTGAATTTTTTTGGTGTTTTTTGAATTTTTTTTTTAGATTATTTTGAATTTTTTTACATTTTTTTATGTTTCTTTTGATGTTTTTGGTTTCTTAGCATTTTTTTGAATTTTTTCTCACTGTTTTAATGCTTGAATTGAAGTTCAAGTCATGTGCCAAAAAGACACCGCATCTTTTCAAGCATATGACTTGAATTGTGATTGAAGTCATGTGTCAAAAAAACACTGTGTCTTTTCAAGCACAAGGCTGGAACCCAATTCCTTGGTGAAAGTTTTTAGATGGACCACAAGAAATATAATTCTGTGAAAATTTGTGGTCCATCTGGAAACTTTCACTAGAGGTATTGGAATCAAGTCATGTGCTTGAAAAGACACTGCTTCTTTTTTGAACGTGACTTGATTCCTATTCAAGCATTAAAATTTGTCTGAAATATATTAAAAATTTTCATGGATTAATGAAAACACATGTCTCTATGCACATTTCTACTAGCTTCAATAATATAAAAATTATAGAACCTAGACCAAATTTTGATGTTGTAAGGGTTTATTAAAATTAAAAAATATATTCCTATATTTATTTGGTAAATTTTATATTCCTCACAAATTGTAGCATTGATTTTTGGCTGCATAGGGTTTCAAAAATCAACCTGACTTTAAATCAAATCTTTTCTTCTTCTTCAAGAAAATTAATAACATTTATACTCATAAAGCTATAGTCATAAACAATGCTTTACCATTTCAATATGTTTATTCAAATTTATTCTTCCAATAAGTATCTATCAATATTCAAAGTTTGAAAGAAGAGTAGCTTATGATAGAAAATGATATGAGTGAGGAGGATTGTTTTTTGTAAATTTGTCTTCCAAATAGGATTAGCCATTCAAACAAGCAATTAGTTAGTCCTTTGGAATAAGGAAAAAATACTATTTAAAATTTTCCAAGGTTTTTGGTTTAAATGAGGTATTTGAGTATTGCAATTTGCTTACCATTTGAAATCTCTGTTAAAAGAGTCACTGGTTAATCAGATTTCCAAATTATTCAAAATAACTTTTGCGACTTTTATCTGTAAAAATCTCAAATACTGAAAATAGGGTTCCTTGAGGGTTACTTTATAGATCACTCTATGATTGCTCAAAAATGAATTGCCTACCAGTTGCCTTTTATTTCACCCTGTGATATGAACTCTTGCCATCTCCAGACAAGCTACGAGATGCTCTGGCTAGGGAAAATAGGGCACATGAGATACTATGCATATAAAGCCTGTAGACTCGAAATTAGAAATCATAGAAGAACATACAGACATCATAAAATCATACAAAAACATTCATTATTATTTTACATAACAAATTATAAAACTGTGATACCCTTATAAACATAACAATTTTACATAAAATTCTATAAATTCTACTCAACATCACATATATTAATTAATAGGGTACCATTTTAAAGTTACCATCACCAGGGATCTGAATTTAACAGCTAAATCTAATAAAAGCTTCACAAAAACATATTATTCAATCATTTAAATACATTTTCTAAATACAGCCTCCCTGTTGTATTTCTTTTACTCATTATTAAGGAAACTGATTCTACATCTCAACATTGTTAATAACAAATAGTTTACTAGTCATTATATATCAAGTAGAGGATTTACCTTAATTAATTGTGAACACTTTAATAACTTAAAGGGATAGGGTTTCCTTTAGCTTATCCAACTACCTTGGATTCTGCTTATAGAAAGGCAACTGTAAGAGTCTTTCTACAGTTTCAGTATCATTTTACCATCTGGAATTCTGAAAGTTTGAAATTTTAGATTCTAGAAAGGACAAATGGTGTTATTGGAATCTCATGGTATAAATATTTTTGATAAGATTAAAAGTAATTATTAAAGTCATTCTCCAACCATTAACCAAATGAAAGATTAATCAATTAAAAAATTCAAGTAATTTTTTAATGTCCTCATAAGATTGTCCATTTTTTATACATTCTGTAATGATTTCTTTTGTTTAAAAATCTTTCTTTTTTTTTCCAATTCAAAACTTGCCATTTCTCTTTGAAATTCATGGTCTTTTATTTTCTCCAAGTGAAGGTGAGCTCTTTCCATCTCCTCTTCCTCAAATTTAGCCTTTTCTAAATTTAATTGAAGGAAAAAAAGTTTTCCTCCAAATCTAAGGCCCATTTATCTTTCATTAGAATATGATAAAACTACATCTTCTCAAAGTCATAGTATTTTTTTTCAATAAAAGATTTTTTTGAGAAAACTTAATTCAAAAAATAAATAAATTTGTTATTGAAGAAGGTATATAATGAGAAAATCTTACTTATATCTTTTTCTCAAAATAGTCATCAAGGGAAAACAAAGAGGTGGTTGAAGTTTTACCACATTTCAAAAGATGTTTTCAGTTCATTGAAGTTGAGGCCCAATGCTTTAGTGTGAATTTTGAGCTAGTGGGTTCAGGAAGTTCATCTAAAGCAGCTTTCAAAGCAGTACTGTCATTGCTGTAATTGTTAATATTTTTGGAAATTTGAGTTTGAGTAGGAGGAGACTTGAAAAGAAAGAATGAGAAATTTAGCAAAGAATTGATGAAAAAAGAGAAATTAAACATGCATTAAAGATTTTGGGGCTCTGAGGATTCAGATATACTCTGAAATAATTGTTCTGCTTGATAGTTGGGATAATCTTCAGCTGAGCTATGGCTAGAAGCTGGAGTGGATTGATGTTCTTAAAGTACAGGTGTGGCAGGAAGATTATATGATTTTTTGAACCAGATGGTATATCCTTAGTAGTATCATGTATAAACCAAGGTTTGACATCAACTTGGGAACCAAAAAGATCATCCATTTTCTCATAGAAAGGACACATGACATCAAGCTTTTTCAAAAAAGTAGTGATTCCAATCTCCAAATTGTGATCATCAATACCAAAGCCAGTGGAAGTGGAATCAAAATGAACCTTTATATATTTGGATTGATAACATTTGATCCTCTCTTTCATTTTCTTGGGATTGATGTTGATTCTCCCTTCTGTTTTCTTTTTAACTTTATTTTCCATCAACAAGAAGCCATTGGCCTGTGATGAAGGTGGACATCAAAATCAGATGGACTTCTCACATCCAAAAAATGGTTCATAATTTAATTGAATTGAGAAGAAGTTGATGATGGTGAGATAATCTTCCTTTTTTAGCTGTCCAGACTTTGATTTCTCAGGTGAGGGGCTTGCATTATGGGAAGACCTTTGTGATGCAACATTTTTTTGTGTTGAATTTTGAGTGTTGGATTTTTTAAGAGGCATGATGAAACTGGTATGTTACAAGAAAATAACTTAAGACATTGTAGAAAGACTCTTACAGCTGCCTTGCTGTAAGCAGAATCCAAGGGAGTTGGATAAACCAAAGAGAACCCTGTCCCTTTATGTAAAATAAGATTTAACAATCATCTAATCTATAACATCTACTTGATAAGAAATAACAAATAAAAATTTTTTTATTAACAGTTTTGAGATGTAGAACAAGTGTTTCTTATAATAAGTTTGAAAAACACAACAGTTAAGCTGTATTTAGAAAATTTATATAAATGATTGAATAATATATTTTTATGAGATTTAGTTTTTAAAATCAGATCCCTGGTGATGAGACCTTTAAAATTGTACCGTATAAGTTTATATTAATAATGTTGAGTGAATTTAATATATTTTTATGTAAAAGTGTTATATTCATAAGGGTATTACAATTTTTATAATTTGTTATGAAAAATGATTAATTATTGTTAAAATATGCATTGTTGTTGTTGGTTTTTGGATGATTGTTCTCTGATATGATGTTCTATGATATCTAATTTTGAGTCTACAGGCTTTATATGCATTGTATATCATGTGCCCAACTTTCCCTAACTGGAGCATTCTAGAGCTCATCTGGAGTATTCCAGAGCTTGTACAAACTTCTGGACTCAATTAGAACCTTTAAAATATTAATAAAAGATCTAGAAAAATTACAGATGTTGGAGCTTCTTCTCCTTTATATTTCATTCTAATTTTTGTAGCCAACTCAGCCCTTTTCATCTAGTAAAAAATTATCAAAGTTGAGAAAATTATGAAAAATCAAAAATAATGAAATACACTTTATAAAGTTATTAAAAATAGTAGAAAATTAGTAAAAATTCCAAAAAGTTTCAAGACTCTTGACTTTAATTTCCATGCATTTTAGACCTATACTTGAATTTCGTGCCTGTTAATTATTTGTTAAATCTTTACCCATAAAATTAACCCTTTTTAACCACATTTAATAATTAATTTATTTGGTATAACAATTTTAAAATTATATTGGCCTTTCCAATCTCAAAAATCATTCCCCTAAAATCTATTTTTAATAACCTTAAGTGTCATAGTAAACTTTTTACTACCACATCCTCCCTCCAATGAAGAATGTCCCCATTCTTTTAAATTTGCATAATTGATTGAACAAATACTCATCATCTTATCATCCTCTTCATCTATTTGACTTACCTAGTCCTGAAAAATTTCAAATTTTATTTTTAAATTCATATCATCATCAATATGTCATCAAAAGACCTTGCTGTTCAATGTGAGCTCTGCACAAAATACCAGGTTTCTTGTCTAATTTCTGGCCCTGGTCTTCCTTGAAGAATTTCCTGTGATATTTGAAGGCTTAAGAAAATAAAGTTTAACCATCCAATTATACTTTCCAGAAATAACGTTTATACTGGATCAGCCGCTCTTCCTGATCCTACTGCTCCTAAAAAGAGATTATCGAAAATTCCCATCTTCTTGTGTAACATAAAGGCTAAAACAGCTTCTTCTTCTAAAAATCATAATCCTGAGCTTGGTCCTCCATCTAAAGATACCAATATTATTATGCTAGTTTCTCCATTCAGTTATTCTGAAACATTACTTCCTGGCTCAAACAGTTAGTCTTTTAATTTTAATTTAATAACTCTCCTACTAATTCAAAATCAAACTACTATCTCTTCCAACTCCTAAGCTATTGAAAGCACTAATACAGATGACATTGGCCAGGTGCAGAATGATTACATAAATCATTATCCTAAATTTCATAGATATCTCTTTCTTTATGTTTTTGATGATATGAAGCGTAAATTTTTAACTTTTTTTTTGGAAACTCCTGCTAATAATACTGAAGATTTAATAAAGATAAGAATTTTAATGAAAAGCTTTTTTAATGAAGTTGAAAGATTCCAAAGGGATTATTTATTTTGAGTGTCTTCTCTTCTTTTAGAATTTTAATACTTTGATTCTTTAAATCTTTTTTGGTGCTGATAATTTTTATTGACTGGTTGATTTTAATTCTTTTTATTTGTCATGTAATTGTCATATTTTGAAATATAAATTTTATAAACTGTATTTGTCTTGTGATTATTCTACTACTGAGAGCAAGGTTTGAATCACTTCAGACTCTCCTCTACAGTCTCTATTGTTCTTCACAGCATGAGAGAGCAGGCCTCTCTAATGAGCTGAATACTTTTGATACCATTCCCATTGGGCTTCCCCCTGAGCCAGACATTCTGATTCCATTCATTCCATAGGGTTCTAAAAGCTTCCACCTAAATAGTGTAACAAAGATACCCACTAAATCCAAATTATATCCTTCTTCTATGATTCAGCATCACAAAATTCAAATAAATTTCAACCCTTTAAAATCACTCCTACTTTTTATTATAAATCATAATTTTCCAAACATTTTAGAACTTATATATTTGACTTTACACAATCTTCATCAATAAACTGTAAAATCTCCATATTTATTTAATCCTAAATAACTCTATTTAGTGACATCTCAATTGTCTAAATTTAGTTGCACTATTTTCATTAATGACTGATTTGTCCAAATGAGTGAGTAACAGTTTGAGTACCGATGAGCCAGTGATAAATTAAATATGACTGAATTGAATATCCAACTTGATTAAAATTTTCACCTAATATCCTTGGGATGCAAACTTTTACTCAATTTCTAATTTATACTCTTAGTGGAAAAAGCCAAAGTAATTTGCCAGTTTAGGGTCATAGGGGATCAATGATTGAAATTTTCCTGTTTTTTTCCAGTTTAAGGTCTTAGTGGACCAAATTATATAGTTCATTTCCAAATTTGGGTCATAGTGGACCAAAGATTGTGTCGCTCATGTATTTTTGAAATTTTCTTATTTAACATTCAGTTTCAAGTCTTGATGGACTAACAGATCCCACAGGATTTGAAGCTCATCATAAGTATTCAGTTTAAAGTCTTGAAGGAGTAACATATCCAAAAAGACATAAATACAAAAGCCCTGAAAAATTCTTGAAAATTGGCCAGTTTAAAAACTTGGAGGATTAACACAATATCTTGAGATAGAATTCAGCAGATATTGGACTCCATTTGACCCTGTTCCCTATAGAAAATAGTGATAAATTATATAAATGAAATAAAATTGAAATTATAAAGAAAATGAAATTTTTCCTTCCTATTTTTCAATCACTGGGGACAGATGATTGATAAAGATTTTAGCAGCACAGGGATATTACTAAAATTCAAAATAAGTTAATAAAAAATTAAAAGGTGATTTATAAAGTTTCAAATAGCAGGGGGATATTGACAACAGTTTTATTAAAATTAATAAATTAAAAGACTCTGATTCTTTAAAAGTACCCTTAACTTTTTTGAAAAAATGGCAAAACATAATTTTGCCACAGATTGATCCTAATTTGATAATTAAAGTAATTAATCATAGTGGAAAAGGCAGAAGTGAAAATTTCAAAAGCTTTTATGAGGCTGAAATTGTCTCAAAATCATATAATATTATGATGAATGATTTAGGGAGTTTAGAAAAGGAAGGTTTGTTCCATGTTTGATAGCTTTGTGTAATTCTGGATGAAGCACAGTGTCAGCCAGGCTATCTCAGGAGTCCAGTAATTTATAAAATAAATTACTGCAATAATATAGAGGAATAACTTTGTGTAATTACTAAAAATTATTTAAATAAAATAATAAATATTTTATGAATAAATAAAATAATTATTATACTTAATTTATTATTAAATAAATTGTATTACATAAATAAATATAATATTCTATAATATCATGGCGTAATTTGTATGTATAAATAAATTATTTAAAATTATATTATAAGTGTAAATTTAACTTACACTTTAATACCATTTTAATAATAACATTTATATAATCTATGTACAACTCATCATATAATAATATCCATAAATATTTGGCGCTTCCTTGACTCTTAATTGTATCATTGAAATTACTAACTCAATTAAAAGTTTTTTATTTAATATGTTTAAATTTAATTTCTCATGTTAAATAAGCTCCTTAAATTAATTAATTGTCTCAATTAATTTAATTATTAAATTACTTGGAATAGTTAAAATAATTAAATTACTTTTACTTATACTGATTTAAGATTATTTAAAACCGTAAAAATAATTCCTTTCATTTTAATTATACTTTTTTAGCTATTTCTATTCCCTATTTAGAGTTCTTTCTCATACTCTCATATTCCATTTTCACGTAGTTATTTTCTATATTAGTTTTATTCTTTTTTAGAATTTCTGATGGGAAAAGATACTTGTTTAATCACGGGTTTATTTTTTTTATTGTTTTTAATTAATTTCTTTTAATTATTTCTTTCACTTTACCTTTTTTGTAAATTACATTTAGAGCGCTCTAGAAGGACCTCCTTGTCTATATAATGGCTTTAGAAATCTTTCTGGTAGATTATCACTTACTGTACACTCACTTCACATATTTTAAATATATCTCTTTTATTTATTATTTTTATTAGTTAAATACATCTAATTTAAATACTACATAAATAATTATAGCTTGCTTTAAGATTTATAATACTATCATTGAACTGTCGTGCATTGAACATTAATTATTAATTATAATATTTTACAAGTTAAGTAAACTCTTAAAACTTTGTCAAATCTCAAACATCTCTTCATCTTACTTCCCTAAAGTACAAATATTTTATTACATATAATTTTACTATCTCATAATTTCCCTTCCTCCTTCCCATTATACCTCTTCTTTTCTTCATTCTTCTAGACGTCCGGATGATACACAGTATGTTTTTAATCACTATTGAGTTAATATACATGATTCACTTTCTTATAGTCAGATACATCATCCATCTTCAAAGTGCTCCATATCTGTCACTGCAATAAAGAATTTTCTCTGTCTTAGTCTAACTGAAACTCCTATTAAGAACAATGTCAATGATTTATTTCCTATCTTTCAATTTTTACACCTTGAGCCACTATTAGCCTCTGAAGGATGGAATAAATACATTGGAACTCCAGAAAAGAAACGCCAATTTACTGATCTCAAGAAGATTATTCAAAATTTATTGGGTGACATAATGATCAAAAGAATAAAGAATTCTATATTTCTAGATCAGGGGGATGTTAACTCCATAAATAGAGTCAAATATCAATACTTCATTATCAATTTGATAGGTCAATTTTCAGAAATGTACTTTATGTGGCATAATAGCTTATTCAAGTATCTCAAAATAAATAAAAATAGCTTACCTGCCAAAGATCCTCCTAGATTAGTGGATTTATCAACATTGAAACATTTCTGCAATCACCCTCAGTTACCACAGAATTCAAAAATATATTTTGTGGAAGAAAAGTACTGGAAAGAGAGCTCAAAAGTTTTTCACCTGGTCAACTTCCTTCTCAAATCAAACTCTCTTGAACAATAAATTAAATGTGTCATTCTCTCTTAGTGGACTGACAAACTCAAATTGTTAGATTTCTTTCAATAAAAAAATATTAAATCTAAACTTCAAAATAATAGAAGTTCATTCGCCCTTTCTAAGTACAATATCAGAAATCTCAGAATTGATGTTTCACTTGACATGAGTGCACAGGATACAGTCCTCCACTCACTCTTCACCATTTATTCTGGTGTTCTTTTGGTGTCTTTGAAGGCTGGAGGAGAAGTTCTTAATCTGGAAATGGCATTACATGTTTCTCTAATTGTAAGATTTCAATTTATCAAATTCTGATTAATCTAAATTTTTTTTTTAGGAAACTTACTGGTACCATTTGATGAAGAAACAAGCCCTTGAAAGAGTTTTAAGGATAGGTAAAACTAAAAAGTTCAATGTTTATAGATATATTGTTGCCTCTACAGTAGAAGAAAATATCACACAAGTGGTTAATTTCAAAAGTATCTGTATCAATATTAGTACTCAATAATTTAACATTTTATACTAAATCAAAAAACTGTACTTGTCTGAGTAAGCTATTTTCACTTTAAACTGTGATTTTTTGAGAGATTGAATTTGAAATACTTTTACCTTGGCTGTTCCTGAGAGCAGCATCTATATGGGCAAAAATATATTCATAAATATCTTGTAATTACATGTTGTAATTTTGATTTTCTTAGTTTGGTATAGAATATTTTTGGGTTCATGAGTACAAAAAATCAAGAAAAATATGTATGAGGTCCTTTCAAAGTTATTAACAAGGGGGAAATTTTAAAATTTGATATATAAACTGTACTTATCCCCTTTTTTCCCCCAACCCCCCTGTTTTGTACATATACTTAATTTTAATGTGAAAAATTTCTTCATGTAAGTTTCTGATTCCATAAGCTAAATTTTTTCACTAATTTAAGATTTTAGATTTGACTTTAATACCAGCAACAGTTTTCAAAATCTCTATGGAATTCAATAAAATTCTTGCTAAAATAGGGTTTCCCAATTCTAAGGCTACCTCAACAGCTTCTATCATTGAGTTTATGAAGCTTATCTTTTGGAAATGCAAGAAAGAAGATACTTATCCATAATCTACAGCTGTTTCTGAAATCTCTTCACTTGTTGATCTTTTAAATTTTACTTCCCTTCCAAAAATATCTGAAGCAACTGAAACCATGGAGGAACTGCAGTTATTTACCTCTGGGAGGTGAAAAACTATTCCACTGTTTTTCATCATATTTTTCATAATAATGCCAAAGAAGTTGGAATACCTAAACTATGCTTATCAATGAATAATGACACATATTGGAGTCAATTTTTTATCTCTCACCTGACAAAGCACTATTGCTATGCCTTAAAAAGCCGGGGAATTTCAACATTATGTCTTTGATTTTAATTAGTACCAAGAAGATTTTGTGCCAATAATAATAGAACAATAGCTTCACACCCAAAAGGGAAACTCCATATTACCTCCAATTCTCTGTCCAGGAAAAAAAAATAAGGAAACTAGAAGAAAAGTGTGTCAAGTTTTTTTTACCAGAGGAATTTTCATTGAGACTCTAATTCCAGTTACAAAAATCTTGGTTCCATACTGTAATACCTGTAGTGGATCAAGAAAAACTCTTCTTATTTGATAACCCAAATTATCACTCTTACACTGAACAGGATGAAGAAGGAAATCTTTGGAAAAGAAAATTGAAATGGTGATTGGATGAACCTTCCAATTTTTATTTCCAGATTGGTCATATAACTTTTAATAAGTTAAGAGGAACAAGAAAAGCAGAATTTTTGGATATAAATGTTGTTTCACTTAGAAATGAAACCATTTTTATGTCACAAACATCATCTTGTCCAAGTAATTTTCCAATGTGTTGCTATAATACTGATTCATTAACTACATCACAGTTTTTATTGCTATGCAGGAATTGATCTTTCAAAATACCCTGTATTTTACATTTATTATGATACTTATTCTATTTTTAGTAACCTTATTTATTTTAAAATATATCACTATAAAATATAGGGGGTGGAATTGCTAGAAAGTACTCAACCTGAACTCAGATGGAACTCAGACTGAACTCATACTGAACCCATAATGAACTTTACTTGAACACCCACCTAATACTGCTCTTCTGAGTGGTGTTCATCCCTGATTGTATGGTTACATTATTAATAGCTCAATGTGTGTTCAATCTGTGGTGAGTTTGGGTCCAAGGTTGTGGACTCGCTAGCAAGTCCACCCCCCATATTGTGTGGTGTATGTACATTCTATAGAGACAATAAAAATTATTTCACTTTATTAATGAATCTTGAAATTTTTAATTTTATCAATTCACAAGTATTCTTTGAATAATGAAAAATTTTAAAAAAAAATTACTAAATATCATTTTTCATAATTGCACCTGTTAAATTACCTTTGACTGGTATAATACTTAAGTTTTTAAATTTCATTGCTTAAATATCATTTAAAATTCCTGACTTATTTCATTCAAATCCTATTCACACTTTAAAAGTTCTTTTTGAAATAAATATTATAGTTCATTATCTATGGTTAATCTGAATATACAAATAAGATTTTTTAAAAAAGATTCATTTTTCAATTTTCTAAGTATACACATTACAGTCTTTACACTTTAAATTTTACTTCAAATTTTCATTGACCAAAATACTCAGAGCATCATGAAATATAGTAAAAAGTACTCTAATTATTAAATGAAACAATTTCACTATCTTTTCAACCATTTCTCATACATGTACATTCAATATCCCTGATACATTATGGTACATAATCTTTTACTTATATCTGTATCTTATACCATGAATTTCACATGAATTTATGCTCCAGCAACTTCAATATTATACCCATGAAACTTGAAAAAAATTATTCAACTCAATTTAGTATATTTTTCAAGGGGTCCTAATGGTCTAGAAGGATTTACGATGGTCCAAATGGCAGAAAAGGTGGATAACTCAAGGATTTCAAGGCAAGTACATAAATTTTATCTTTTGCATTTAATTACTCAATTAAAAGGTATAGGGTAAAGATTATTATTACTTATAAGCTTTTGATTTACGCAAATGTAGGTATTAAAATAGTAATAGTAGTAATAAAATGGGTTTTGATTTGTGTATAATAAAATTGTAAGTTGTATGAAATGAATAAAAACAGCACAAAGTGGAAAGCCTTTTATAGGCATAAAAATGAGAGGGAGAACACAGAGTAAATAATCATACATAAAAGGGTGTTAGAGAAAAGATCCTTCCAAAAAAAATTACAAATAACAGAGAGTACTAAAAAGATGTGCCAATAAAATATATTTTAATATATATCAATTTTTTGATATATTTTAAAGTTCACTTTTAAATTTCACACTTAGTAAAAAACATTTTCAATTTTCAATTTTTAGAATTTAATATAATTTGAATATTTTAACTAAACTAATTTGAATTTTTTTCTATTCTAGTATTAGTATATTTTTATCTCTTTAACCTGTCTTTGACCACGGTGTTAGTGAACAAAAAATATAAGGAACATTAATATTAATTAAAATATTTAGTAAATTTACTTATTGTAATTAGTTAATTTATTAGGAGTAATTTTAAAGTAAATATAATACAACAAATAATAAAATAAGAAATAAAAAGGTGTGGCTTCATCCCTGTAAATAATTAATTATTTTACTGGGTAAGTCTAGAAGCCTGGCTGACACTCCCTCACTCTAAAAAAAACAATAAAAAAATTCTATGATTTTTTCTTGTTATATTTCTTTAGTAGAGTAGGAATATTAGATATATCTTTTGCAGGTATCCAGAATCATATTAAGAAGATTAATTATGAATCTCAATAAGTATTCGGTACCTTTTTCAGAATTAATTATTCTGTCATTGAAAATATTATCGATTTCTGCTGTTTTAGTGATTTTAATAGGGGTCTTCTTTGGTCTTCCCCTCCTTTTGGGAAAAAAATCACTATTGGATGTGTAAGGTTTCAGAAGAGATATTTGAAAAACAGGATGTTTTTTGTCATATGGAGAGTAAAATATAACGTAAACTTCATTCTCACCAACCATTCTTCTGACAACAAATGGACCTACAAATGGGTCTTTTAATTTATTATTACCTTGTAAATGGAAGTGGACTGTAGAAATAAGTACTTTATCACCCTTTTTAAAAGTGTATTCTTTAGGGGATTTGTCCCACCTCTTCTTCTCATATTCAAGAGATTTTTCAATACATTTTTGAGCATGACTTATGCAAAGTTGTTGCATTTGGAGAAAAGATTTTACACCAGGATTTAAATCCAACTAAGGTATTTTTATTATTGATAATTTGGGCAGGAGTATTTGGAACATATCCAAGCCAGAGCTCAAAAGTCTTTCTCTGAGTTACAGAATGAACAGTGCTATTACAAGCAAATTCCAAACCAGAAAGTAAGGTAACCAAATCATGAGTGAATCTGTCATTGTCTTTGTACTCAAAGCCAAAGGCACAATACCTTCTTATTGTTTCCTCTAAGGTCTGAATAGTTCTTTCAGCTAATCCATCAGTTTGAGTGTGATGGGTAGTAGAAATTTTAAGATCAAAACCACAAACATCCATCAGAGACATCCAAAATTCAGAAGAAGATTTAGGGTCTCTGTCAGAGATTATGGCCTTTGGAAAACCCGCAGTATTAAACATATGAGACCACCACAAGAAAGCTAATTATTTGGTGGATAAATCCTTGTGAGTAGGGATAAATTTACACATTTTTGTGAATCTGTACACAATAACACAAAAGGAGTTATAACTTTCTTTCCAAGAAATGGGTAATCCTGTTACAAAGTCCATTTATATTATATTCCATGGTGCATCAGGAGCTTCAATATTTTGAATTAATCTAGCTCTTTTTCTAGTCAATTTTTTTAATTTCCGGAAAGAATCACAGGATTAAACATATAGTTTTGTGTCTTCAGACATATTAGCCCACCAAGCAGCGTTCTTAATTCTGATCATATTTTTTCTCCAGATCAAAATATCCAGCCAATATGTCATCTTTACAAATGATCAAGATGATCTCTTTCATAGAAAGAGGAATAACAATATTATTACTCAACTTTCTTCTATAATAGAGGTAGCCTTCATCAATTGAAATTTTACCTTTGTTCCAAAGCCTTCTGGTACTTTGGTGGGAGGGTTTTAATTAATGCTTGTATTGAGGAATTCTTTGGATCATTTAATATAGTACATAACTTTTTTAAGTAAGTGTCCTTATCATATGAATCAAGAATAAGCTGTTATATCTCTTCCTCCGTATTAGCCACATATATCCCATGAATGTGAACTATTTCATCCTCAGGATCATATGCAGGATTTGAGTCATCATTTGGCAAAGGTAACTTTGATACCATATCCACATTTGAGTGAACAATACTATCCCTAAGAATTATTTTCATCCTCCCTTTGTATTCTTGAGCAGCTATCTGTCATCTGAACATAATTCTGTTTGATTTTTTTAAGTTTAAGAGGGATTTAGCTGCACTGCAGTCAGTGACAAGCTCAAATATCTGGTCATCCAGATAATAATGTAGTTTCTTTAAAGCCCACATTACTGCTAAACACTCCAGTTGGGTGGAACCATATTTCAATTTGCTATTTCTCAAGGTTCTTGAAATATAAAAAATTAATACCTCTGAAACTTTATCATTCATTACTTATTTCTGGTGGAGAGCAGCACCAAGACCAACAAATCTGGCATCATTCTATAAAGCAAATGGTTTCTTAAAGTCAGGTAAAGCAAGAATTGGTGCTGACTTCAAAAAATATTTGATAGTGTCAAAATCTCTTTGTCTTTCACTGTTCCAGACAAAAGCAACATCTTTCCTAGTTAATTGGGTAAGGGGTAATGCTATGACCTGGTAATTTTTAATATACTGTCTATAGTATCCACACATTCCCAAAAAACTCTTAAGCTCTCTAACTGTAGTAGGAGCTTTCACCTTTTGTATGGCTGCCACTTTGCTCTGGTCAACACATATCTGTAAACCTGAGACAACATGACCGAGCACTTTCAAAGAATGAAAACCGAATTTGAATTTTTTCAAGGCAAGTGTCATATTTATCTCATCCATCTTATGGAACACTTTACACAGGTGGTTGAGATGGTCTTCAAATGCTTTATAGAATATGTTGATATCATCAATGTAAACCATCAGCCATTCTTCAATAATTTCTTGATGGACTGTGTTATCCATAACCTTTTGGAAAACTGAAGGCAAATTTTTGGGCCCAAATGGCATCCTAACATACTTATAAATACCCATATGAGTGGCAATCATCAGAAAAATCTGAGAATTCTTCTCAACAGGTACCTGGTGATATACTTTACTACCATCTAAGCAGCTGATATATTTAGCACCATATAAGGTAGCATGTCTAGAGCTAATTCTGGGTATAGGATATGTCAGTCAGATGTCTAGAAGAGGGGGATAAAAGGGAAACAGAAAAGAAGAGGAAGGGGGAATAGGCACTAAAGGTATGTAAAAAATAAAAGTAATAAAGAAATAATATATTTAAAGTGAGGCAACGACGATTTAGTTGAGAGATGACACAAAATGAGGTTTTATTTAATAATAATATTATTTCAAGTAAGGGTTCTGTGCTGCAAGCACTGTAATTACTATCAGACCTAATGCAACCTTTAATTTGTTATATAAAATTTAAATTAGAATTGTAATACTAATAAAAATAATAATAAACTGGTTATAATAAAATATGTTTAAGTGTGGAGTGTATAGTAAGTGATGAGGCTACAGGGGACTATCCAAGGCCCTTTTATAGGAAATGGGTCCTCTGAAGCGCCACTATATTTGTAAATACAAGAATTATAATAGAATGAAACAAGAATATAAAAGAATAAGTGAAACATAACAATGTAGAGAAAAATATGAAACAAATAATTAAAAACCCCAATTAAGAATCAAATTTTCCCACAATTATTTCCCAAATCAGTAAGTAAAAATAGTGAATAACTAAACAAGCTTGGGACATAGGAACTATGAGAAAGATAATTCAAAACAGATGGTACAGTCTGATTTAAGGATTTTTAAGTGAAACAAAAAATATTTTGACGCAACATAATATGTAATTAATTTCAATTTAGTATAAATTAATTAATTTTTTTTCCTGACACAATTAAGGGTCAAAAGTAGCGCCATTAATTATTGTTTAATGCTATATGAAAGATGTTATTTAATATATAAATGTAAATAATTAATTTAATTATATTATAAGTCAATTTTACACTTATAATAATAATATATGTTTTTAATTAATTAAATATAAATTTATAATTATTAAATACATAAAAATGTGCCATTATTTGTAGAATATAAAATATATTATGTTTAATTTAAATGTATAAAAATTTATATAAACAATAAAATTAATATAACACTTATATGTAATAAGATACGTATATAGTTTTATTATGCAATGAAATATTAAATTATATACATTAAATACAATTCTTACGCCCTCTTTCAGGTCCTATAAGTTAACATATCATTTACTGGGCTCCTGGAATAGCCTGGCTGACAGGATATATATCATCTACATTATAAGTGTTTAATGCTCTATAATCACCACATAACCTGGCTTCATCTTTCTCATAAGAAATTTGGACGGGTGATATAACAAAATATTTAGCTGTTTCAACTACCTTTTCAATAATTTTCATCCTTAAAAGGGTAGAGATAATGTATTCAATATCTTTTCTCTTTGAGGGAGAAGCAGGATAAGGCTTCTTCTTTAAACTAGATGGTATTTCAGTTAATGGAAAAGATAATGAGAGCTTCATTTCTTCTTTTACAAATTCTAATTCATGTGACCCATGAGCAAAGTCCATAGAAAAATATTTTATCATTTCAATGATGGAATCTTTTTCCTCACCAGAATGTTGTTCTCCAAAAGTAGCAGTGTCAATTTCAGACAGAAGGGTGGGAAATTTTTTTGTAGATCTTCTTTAATATTGAAATACAGAATTACATATGTTCAATCCTGGTGTTAATAATTTTTTTGGGGGAGGAAATTTTAAATTTTCTCTTCCCATTCATCCCCATTGTGAGGCATTTATTGAGGTGTCCAATTTTATGCCATATTTGGTTAAAATTTCATTTCCCAGAATGAACCAAATACTCAAGTTATCATTTTTAATAACTAAAAAATCACAGATAGCTCTTACAAAGCCATGGTTATATTTGAAAAATACTGTGGCTTTGTATTTACCAATGGGGGCAAAGCAGAGCCATAACCTCTCCAATTCTCAGAAATGATAGGAATAAATTTTGATTTATAATCCTGGTCAACTGAAGCAGTTTCTTTTTCATATACTACAATTCCTCCAGCTCCAGAATCTAAAACAAACTCAATTTTATTTCAATTAATCAAGACTGGTGCATTGAGGCTTGATCTTTCCACAAGATTTCTTATAATCTCAGCATCTTCTACTGTATATAAATCATTATTCTAAATGTCAATATTATTTAAATAATGAATATCATCTTCCAGAATTTAAATTTCCTGGTGAAATTCATATGAAATATTGCTGGCACAATCACTTGAAGTATCATCCAGTGCAACTGTGTCATCAGCATGCTCCTCTGTTTTTTCAACAAGAATTATGTTCTTGTCACAAGAATTTTGTTTCTTCCAAGGATTGCTTTATTTAAAGCAAGTTTTTGTTGCATACTTTTTTGGTGCAAAAGGGGAAGAAGGTTTACCAACTTTTTAAGGAGGTTTCAGTTGGTAATTGGAGGTTTTTTCCAATGAAGTTCTAGGACTGAATCTTCTGAATCATACTTGTTATTTAAAAGGATATCATTTCAAGTATTAATAAAAGAATAATGTTCTCTTGAGATCTCAGTCCTAGAAACTCTTAAGTCTCTCAGAGATATAGGCAATTTATAGAGGATCCTGTCCTTCCATAATTTAAAATTAATTTTTGGGTCCATTGCCCTCAGGATCTTCACAAGTTTCATCTGGAAATAAATAGGTTTTTCAGTAGAAGAAGAGCTATATCTAGCTTCCTCATACTGTTTTTGTTGAGCTAACCTAAACTTGGAACCACCAAATTGTGCTTTAATAAATTTCTTCCAATCTTCTCATGAGTTGTCATCTTTATCTAAAAGGATATATTCATACCACGTTAGGGCTACATTGGTAAGTAAAGAAATCAATTTTGACATAATTTCTTCATCTGGAAGTTTTTAAGAATATTTCAGATTATCAATCCTGCAAATAAATTGCTGCCAATAAGAGGAAGTATCACCATCAAATGTTAGATATTGGTCAAGTTTTGGCCAATTCTTTTAATTTTAATCATTCTCCTTATTACAATCTTGTTTTTGAGTTAGAAAAAGCTGTAAGTTCTCTAACTGGGAAGTAATCTCATTGTTTATCCCTTATGTATATGAACAAGGTGCATAATCAATTTTTGATGGAAACTCAGGAATATCTACAGGAATTTCTGGAACTGGTTTTACTTTAGATGAACCAGGGACAGATACAACTGGAGTATCATGTGCAACAGGTTCTTTCAAAGAAATTTCAGAATAACTTTGGTCATGTAACTATGAATTTAATTTCTCTTCAATGGTTTTTAGCCTAGTCTTCACTCTTTTAATACTAGATAATGTCTCATTGATGGTTGTAAAATATAATTGGTTCTTATTTTGTAAAGATGAATAATGGTCACTAAGTCTCTTTAAGCTCAACTTATGTCCCTCTAGTTCCTGGCAACAGATAGACACAGTGTCTTGCAAGTTTGACAAATTATTCTTGATATTTTGACACAAAGCAATTTTCTTCTCATGAGCTACTTTGTACTTATTAAAATAATCAGAAACTCTCTGTAATTCACTCCTCACTGATTGATAACACTCTTCAATTAACAAACTATTAAATTTTTGAGTCAGTTGCATGTTTTTCATCATTTGATTTTGTTTGGAAATAATATCTCTCAAATATTCATCATTAATGGTAGCTACATCTGGAGTATTTCTTATTAAATAAACAGAATAATTTTTTATATTCTCAAAAAATTCAGGATAAAGTGTTTCATCAATAGTAGTCATATCAGGATTTATCATTCAAGTAGAAATCAATACCAAAGGATAAGTTACATTAGAATATTGAATAATCTGCCTTCTACAGCCAGCCTCTACTGTTCTCAAGGTATCATCTCTTCTTCCAGAATTACCTGAAGGAACTGAATCAGTAACAAGAAAGGGTAATTGTGACTCAATAGAGGGGATTACCATGGTTTTGGCAAAAATTGAATTTTTTTTTCTTCCTCTTTATTTCCCCTTGGTAGGGGTGAGGAGGTGTTGCATTGAACTGATGGGGCCTGGAGAGACCTGCCTGAGGTGCTTGCTGTTTTTGTTGGGCCTGGTGGTAGTCCCACTGGGTGGTTAGCCAGTCCCATTTCCATTTTGGGACATCCACCTTTTCATGTTGTTGAGGAGCCAATTGTGGAAGGGCTTTTGTTTCTGGAGGAGGTTTCCTCTTCTCTTGAAGAAAGGATTCTATGTTTCTTACTTTTTCTTCTAGAATTTCTATTTTTGATTTTTTTTATTGAGGTTCTCTTTCCTCAACTCCTTGATGTGATGAGAGGTTTCTGACTTTCTTTTTCAAGAAAATCTTTTTTATCTTTAATTCTTCTGGAAGCTCTTCTGGGGGCTTTTGATCCAGAGAAGTCTTTTCCACTTTTATCTCTATTTCTTGCATTTCTAAATCCTGATTGGTCCAATTATTGATTAATTTGAGCAAGTTCTGTATTCAAAGGAGAACTTACTAAACTCTAATCATAATCAATCAAGTCTAGTTCCTCATCATGGCCAGCAGAAGCACTTTGATCAGTAAATGTTGTGTATAAATAAACTGAGAGAAAGAAATAATAAAATTTAATCAGATATTATTTAACTTTGTTGAAAGAAAATAAAGAAAAAATAAAAATATATCAGGTATATAATCAATTATCAGGATTATTTAATTAACTGGAATAATGAAAATATTATTATTTATCAGGACAAAAAATCAACTGAAATAATTATAACAATTTTCATTTAAACTACTTAAGATATTTATATTTTGTTGCCAGGATTCAAAATGAATCAACTAAAATAATCAAATAATTTATTAATTATCAGGACAAAAAGTCAACTGAAACAATTAATAAAAATCTCAATTGGTTATAAACATTAATATATAACTATCAGGACTATGAGTAAACTGAAATTTTTATTAACAGGACATCAATATCAACTGAAGTAATAAGTAATTTAATATAATTAATTTAAATAATTTATATATTTATTATTACACTTCCACGACAATTTTTGACTGAAACAATAAAATAAAATTTTAATTATCAAGACAATTTTCAACTGAAATCATTAAAAATAATAATATATTTTAATAAAATAATTTTATTACTTCTAGGACTAAGAACAGTATTGCTCTATCTTGGGCAATTATGAAAAGAATTTTTAAAAAAATTATTATTTACCAGGCACCTCCCCCTGTAATGTGAACAAATTAATGCCACTACAGAGTTCTGAGTAAAAGGATATACATGAAAGATGAAATAAGCAGATTGAGACCTACAGATAATAACTGGTATAGTCACTACAAATATATAGGAAAAAAACACCTATATAAACCTTAATTTGGGGCAAGGTTTGATTCCCAGTTGTGGAAAAAAGGGTAAGTCTTGTTATTTATGACGTTTGTTGTTTTTCAGTTGTCCACAAGTCCTTATTGGTGCTCATAGTCAAAGGTCCCTCAGTCGCCAGCATCCAGATAATGATGTGTCAACAAAGATTTGGAAAGGCTCCCAACTGTCAAGGGGTCCTAATGGGCTAGAAAGTTTTACAACATTCCAAACGGCAGAAAAGGTGGATAATTCCAGGATTTCAAGTCAAATACATAGATTTTATCTTTTGTGTTTAGTTACTCAAATAAAAGGTATAGGGATAATATTATTATTACTCATAAGTTTTGAGATTTACGCAAATTTAAGTATTAAATCAGTAGCAGTAGTAATGAATCAGGTTTTGATTTGTATATAATAAAATTTTAAGTTGTATGGAATGAATAAAAACAGCACAAAGTGGAAGGCCTTTACAGGCAAAAAAAGGAGAGAGAGTACACATAGAAAAGAAGCCTACATACAAGGGTGTGAGAGAAAGGATTCTTCCAAAATAAGAAATTACAAATAACAGAGAGTACTGAAAAGTTCCACCAATAATATATATTTTAATATATATCAATTTATTTGATATATTTTAAAGTTCACTTTTAAATTTCACACTTAGTACAAAACAATTTAAATATTCAAATTTTAGAATTTAATATAATTTGAGTATTTTAACTAAACTAATTTGGATTTTTTTCATTTCTAGTATTAGTATATTTTTATCTCTTTAACCTGTCATTAAGCATGGTTTTAGGGAATAAAAAATATAAGGGACAATAATATTAATTAAAATATATACTAAATTTACTTATTGTAATTAGTTAATTTATCACAAGTAATTTTAAAGTAAATATAATATAATTAATAGTAAAATAAGAAATAAAAAAGGTGTGGCTTCATCCCTGTAAATAATTTATTATTTTACTGGGTAAGTCTAGCAGCCTGACTGAAAATATTATTCAAATTAAATAATCAGTTATTGTCAGCCAGGCTATTCCAGGAGTCCAGTAAAAATGATATGTAACTTATAAAACCTGAAAGAGTGGGTAAGAATTGTATTTAATGAATATAAATTAATATTTTATTGCATAATAAAATTATATAAGTATTTTATTATATACAAGTGTTATATTAATTTATTGGTTATATAAATTTTTATATACAGTTAAATTGAACATAATATAATACATTCTACAAATAATGGCGCATTTTTATGTATTTAATAATTATAAATTTATATTTAATTAATTGAGAAACATATATTATAATAATAAGTGTAAAATTGACTTATAATATATTTAAATTAATTATTTAAATTTATATATTAAATAACACCTTTCATATAATAATAAACAATAATTAATGACGCTTCTTTTGACCCTTAATTGTGTCAGGAAAAACCAATTAATTAATTTATACTAAATTGAGATTAATTACATGTTTTGTTGCGTCAAAGTATTTTTTGTTTCACTTAAAATATCCTTAAATCAGACTGTACCATCTGTTTGGAATTATTTTTCTCATAGTTCCTATGTTCCAATCTTGTTTAGTTATTCACTATTTTTACTTACTGATTTAGGAATTAATGGCGGGAAAATTGGATTCTTAATTGGGGTTTTAATTATTTGTTTCATGTTTTTCTCTACATTGTTATGTTTCATTTACTCTTTGATATATTTGTTTTATTCTATTCTAACTATTGTATTTACAAACATAGTGGCGCTTCAGAGGACCCATTGCCTATAAAAGGGCCTTGGATAATCCCCTGTAGCATCATCACTTATTACACACTCCATAAATTAAATACTATTTTACTACGTTTATATTTTTTTATTAGTAATACAATTCTAATTAAAATTCTATATAACAATTTAAAGGTTGCTTTAAGTCTGATAGTAATTAAAAGTGTTTGCCACGCAGAACCCTTACATTAAATAGTATTATTATTAATAAATCCTAAGTTTTTGTCATCTCTCAAAGTTGCTCGCCGTTGTTTTCCTTTTAAATAAATTAAATATTTTATTATAATTTATTTCTTTTATTTTTTCCCTTGTCCTCCTCCTTTTCTCCTCTTTTCCTTACCTTCTTCTAGACAACTGACCGACAACTGGGGACCTTTCCAAACGACGACAATGATCGAGCCTGGCGACGAACGACAAAACGCACAGACCACCTAGCAAAAACAAAACTTTTGCCGCGACTGTGTTTTGAACTTGGGTTCGATTTCTTAGTTTTATATTATATTAATTTTTATATTATTTTGAAGTGATTTTTCGATCACTATAGTAAGTTCACCTTTGCACCTCTCACTCATATTACTATATTTTTACTGCAATAACAGTGATTGTGGCTTAATTGCTGATTCACTGAGTGTAAGTGTTCAATTATTAAAAATTTTTTTTCCTAGTTGACCATTATAGAGTGTTAAATCCTCTTAGTCCTAGAAGAATTAACATTTATTATTAATACAAATTGAATTATTAATTTAATTTTTTATTATTATTAATTATTGTTAATTTTGGTTGACTTAAAAGTACATTGTGCTTAGTCCCAAATATATTGCCATATTTAATATTGGTAATTAATTGGTTGAATTAACTTGATTGTTATTCCCAATTTAACCTTGCAATCCATTTTTTTTTAAATTAATTTTTTATAATTATTACTTTATAGTGAAAATTTTTTTTTCTATAATTTAATTAATAAATTTTTTTTTATTATTTGGAGCAATTATTGACTAAACTTTTATTATTTTTTTTAAAAAATAAGAAGTAAATTAAAATCTTCCCACTAGTATGTCCAACAATTTGGCAGAAAAAATGGATAACATGCAAGTGGATGAAATAGAAATTGACTATGATGCTGACACTGTAAGTTCTTCTAAAGTTGGTCATAAAAAATCTTATGCTAACACAAAGAATTCACATACTTCAGGATGTGGAAATGACAGGAAATGCAAACAAACCAAACCCCCATCCCCCAGTACCACAGAAGGTAGTAAAGCCTCTAGTGCCTCAAGAAGGTCTTCCAAAAGGCTTCAAAATAAAAAAGCTTCCTCTGCCACAACAAATCAGCAACCTATCCAGTCATATAAAAGAGTTGAAGACAGAAAATATGACGTACAAAGCAAAGGTAGACACCTTGTGGGATCAGGTCCAAGAACTCAGGAACCAGATTCAGGCCCAGGCCCCTCCTCAGTTGCCTCCCAATCAGCCTCAGTTTCAGGCTCAACCTTCACAGCCACCCATCTCAACCATCCAAAATCCAAATACTATTGAAGTAGAGCAATGGAAATGGGATTATCTAATAAGTCACTACCAACAGAATGTGCAACACCCTCCTCATCATCAGCCTGGCCCATCCAGAACACCCAATTTCCATCCACCTCCTCATCCCTACCAACAAGGCAGGAGAAAGAAGGCCCAAGAACAATCCCAAACCCAGTCCCAGGGGAAGTTTCCTCCTCTGCCATGGTAAGTAATTTGGTTGATAGTCACTTGGGTATGTGTTTTAATAAATCTTCTTCTGCAGGTAATATTATTGAACATGGTTAAAGAACAGTTAAACCTGTTAAAAGACAGCTTCCTGTAACTAGTAGCCCTATTGATGTAATTAGCAAATTGTCATTTGATGAACCTTTACATTTAACTTCTACATCTTTAATTAATCCTTCTCTTGCAATTAAAAATGATTCTGTTCCCCCTGAAATCTATACCTTAATTGAAAAAACTTCTGAGGAAATATTGAAAGATACCCTTGATTTTAATATTGTGAAAGACAAACATGTGAGAGATGTGTTAATCCATGAAAATGATTAATTAAATAATTTACACTTGCAATGTAAAGTGAGTTCTTCTGTACAAGATACAGCTTATTTAAAAATCAAAGAAACCTTGAATATTGTTCTTAGTCAACAAAAACAAATAAGAAGTGACCATAGAGCTATCTCAGATAGAAATATCAGTCTACATAAGACCTTGAGTGAATTGAAACCCCTTATTGAGGAAAATGATTCATTCAAGAATGAAATAAAATCTCTGCAAAATGAGTTTAAGAAGCTAAAAAATGATTTCCATGCACTAAGTACCAAACACTCAGTTTCTGAGGACAGAAATGTTCTATCTCTTGCAAAAGTAAATGACCAGATGTCTGAAATTCCAAGAATAAGAAACTATGTGTCTGACCTGCAAGAAAAGTTCTCAACCTTAACCATCAATAATGAATTAAATGAGATTTCTGTAAATAAGCTGCATAAAAATAAAGGGAAAAAACGTGAGCAAAGTTCATCCTTTCTTCCTCATATTTCAACCATTAAACAAACTGACAATTAGTCTGTAAAATCTTTTGCTACTAGCAAAAAATCTTGTGATGGTCATGCACCAGCTGTTTCTGTAAATAATGAAATTTCTGAACACCTGGCTAAACTTCAGGAATTATTAATAATAAATAATTTAAACCAAAAAGTGGACCATCCCAGTAGTCAGAAAAATTGGCCTAAGTTAGACCAATATCCTACCTTTGATGGTGATTCTTCCTCTGATTGGCAACACTTTATCCAGAGAATTGATAATTTAAAGAGATCTTATAAACTACCTGATGAGGAAATTGTTTCTAAGCTAATTTCTTTATTTTCCAATGTAGCCTTGATGTGGTATGAATCTGTCCTTTTAGATAACAATCATTATACATGGAATGATTGGAAATCCTTGATTGAGAATCAGTTTGGTGGTTCAAAATTCAGGTTAGCTCAGCAGAGACTGTATGAGAATACTAGATATGTATCCTCCTCTGTTGAAAAGCCCATTGTTTTTCTGATGAAAATAACTAAAATCCTTAGAGCAATTGACCCAAAGATGGATTATGATATTTGGAGAGATAAAATCTTGTATAAATTACCAAATTCTCTTAGGGATTTGATTGTTGCTAGAACTGAGCATGTAAGGGAAAATTCTTCTTTCATTAATATCTGTAATGAAGTACTGCTCAACCATAGATATGAACCAAAGAATTACCTTGGTAAATCTTATAATGATCAGAATAAACCTTCTATAAAGCTCCCAGAAAAATCTGGTAAACCCTCTGCCCCAGTTGCACCTAAAAAATATGCAACAAATACTTGTTATAAATGTAACAAACCATGGCAGAAGGGTCATGTTTGTGACATGAAAATTCATCTTGTTGAACAAAATGAAGACACTGATGAAGTTGAACTTGATGTCAATAATTCTTCCAGTGACTGTGAAAGTAATATCTCCTATGACAATGAATCTGTTAAAGATGTTTTAATGTTGGAACATGATGTCCATTATTTAAATAATATATCTGAAGATTGTGTATTGAATTTATCTTCAGTAGAAAATGCTGAGATAATTAAAGATATTACTAACCATTCTATTCCTATATCCCCTTTAAAGGCACCTGTTATCATTAATGGTAAAAATGTTGATGTAGTTCTTTATTCTGGTGCTGGAGGAAGTGTAGTATCTGAAAAAGCTTTGGCTTCAGTGGATAAGGAATATTTGAGTAAATTATTACCTATAACTTCTGAAAAATGGAGAGGGTATGGTTCTACCTTATTTCCTATTGGCAAATACAAAACCTCTGTATTTTTCAAATATAATGGTGGTTTTGTCAGAGCTATTTGTGACTTTGTTGTCATGAAAAATGATAATTTGAGCAATTGGTTTATTATGGGAAATGATATTTTAACCATGTTTGGTGTGAAACTGGACCCAGCAAATAATTGCTTTACCTTAGGAATGAATGGGAAAAGAAAATTCAAAATTTCCTCTCCTAGAACTTCTGGGCATTTGTTGAAATCTTGTAACTCACTGATCCAGTGTAAAGGTAGAAAAACAACTGAAATGGATGATTTATTACGTGAAATAAATACTGCTTCTTTTGGTGATCAGTTGACTAGTGAACAAAAGGATTCTATTGTTGCCTCTATTACCTCTTTCCCTATGGCTTTTGCTCATGGTTCTCATGTCTTGGGAATTGTTCAGGAAGAGATGAAAATTACCTTATCCTGTAATTTGAGTGATATTCCTCCTTCCCTTAAGAAAAAACCATATCCTGCTTCTCCATCAAAAAGAAAAGATATTGAAGATAATGTTGAAACATTATTTAAAATGAATATCATTGAGAAAGTGGATGTCACCCCCAAATATTGTGTCATCTCCCCAGTCTAGATTTCTTATGAAAAAGATAAAGCTAAATTATGTGGAGATTACAGAGCTTTAAATACTTATACTGTTGATGATATTTATCCTTTACCCAGAATTAATTCAATACATGCTACCTTGCAAGGTGCAAAATTTATTAGTTGTCTGGATGGTAATAAAGATTATCATCAAGTTCCAGTTGAGAAAAATTCTCAAAATTTTTTGCTTATTGCTACTCATATGGGAATATATAAGTATTTTAGGATGCCATTTGGCCCTAAAAATGCTCCTTCAGTTTTCCAGAAAGTCATGGATAACACTTTCCATCAAGAAATTATTGAAGGTTGGCTCATGGTTTATATTGATGATATTATTGTTTTTTCTAAAACTTTTGATGAACATATGATTCACTTGAATAGAGTTTTCCAAAAAATGGATGAAATCAATATGACCTTATCTTTAAAAAAGTTTAAATTTGGTTTTCAATCTTTGAAAGTCCTTGGCCATGTTGTGTCAGGCTTACAAATTTGTGTAGACCATAATAAAGTTGCTGCCATTCAAAATGTGAAAGCACCAACTTCTGTAAGAGAAATCCAAAGTTTTTTGGGTATGTGTGGCTATTATAGACAATATATTAAAAATTATCAGGTCATAGCCTTGCCTCTTACAAAACTGACCAGAAAAGATGTTGCTTTTCTCTGGAATAATGACTGTCAAAAAGCTTTTGATACATTAAAAAGTTACTTAATGACAGCCCCTATATTGGCTCTTCCAGATTTTAACAAGCCATTTGTACTTTATACAGATGCTAGCTTTATTGGTCTGGGTGCTGCCCTTCACCAAAAGCAAATTATTAATGATAAATCCTCAGAGGTTGTAATTTGTTATATTTCAAGAACCTTAAGAAATAGTGAATTGAAATATGGTGCCACTCAATTGGAGTGCTTAGCAGTTGTTTGGGCTCTTGAGAAACTTCATTACTATTTGGATGACCAAAAATTTGAGTTGGTAACTGACTGTAGTGCTGTGAAGTCTCTCTTAAGCCTCAAGACACCTAACAGACATATGTTCAGGTGGCAACTTGCTGTTCAAGAATACAGAGGAAGGATGAAAATTATCCATAGAGCTGGAAATTTTCACTCTAATGTTGATATGCTCTCCAGATTGCCTCTGCCAAATAATGACTCCAATCCTGCTTATGTACCTGAGGATGATACTGTTCATATCCATGGTATATTTATAGTTGATATGGAAGAGGAGTTATTACAGTTAATACTGGATTCATATGATAAAGATTCTGATTTAAATAAATTGGTTGCTATCTTAAATGATCCTAAGAGTGCTTCAATTCAAGCATTAATAAAAACTCTTCCTGCAAAGTACCAAAATGCTTTAAATAAAGGAAAGTTCTCTATTGAAGATGGTTATATATATTATAGAAGGAAGCTTACCAATGTAATTGTAATTCCTCCTTCAATGAAAGAAACTATCCTCAAACTTTGTCATGATGACATATTAGCTGGTCATTTTGATCTTGAAAAAACATTGATTAGAATCAAAAACACTGCATGGTGGGATAATATGTGTCAGCCTAAATATCCTTAGGACTGAGTATTCCTTATGCTTAAAATAAGATAACCTTAATTAGATTAAGCTTATATCTTAAAAATAAGGTTAAAATAATAATATATATTATTTTATTATATATATATATAATTATTATTCTATTATATAATTTATAATAGTTTAAATAGCTTATCCATGGCCTAATAATACTTATTAAGATGTTAATGGAGTCATAATATACTTATCTTAAGTGATATGAAGTAATTATTGACATACATAAGCTTATATGTATACATAAATCTCATATTCAGTGAAATATGCAGTATATTATGTATATTTAGGTATATAAGTGGGTTTTAGCCCCTTAATAGCCTATAACCTTTGTTTTTCTGCTTATTTTAGGTCATATGGACGAAATCAGTGGACTCACAACGCCTACAGAAGCATAGACACCTATATCAGGCGCATACACCCAGTTTGGACAACTAAAATTACTTCCTTGGATGGTTATTCACGGATTTATGGGTTGGAAATATGTTTCTGGGTTAATGTGGATGCTTGGGGATGTTATTGGGGGCTTGGACATTTTATTTGTTTCCTTTATATGCTTTTAGTTTCATTAAATCTCTTTTTGATCTTTTATTTTACCTGTTTCTTTATGGTATCCGCTTTTATCTGGGATTTCTATTTATGGTATGACTCTGTGTTATTATTAATAGTGATGGAGGGTCCTTACTGGAGGTCTGGGTGTTGAAACTGCTTGAAGTGGACGCCATGGGGAGGTGATGGGCCCTCACAGTGCTGTAATTGCCGGGGATAGCAGTGACATCATCTGGATTGAAGGTCTGTGCACTCCAGTGGATTTGGGTATAAGTAAGGAGGGATTTTGACGGTTTATTATCATCATTCAATTACTACACTTCAAACAAACATTACACTACAATTATTAACATTCAGAAATATATTATAAAGCCCTTATAAATTGATATTATCTTTATAAAAGCTATAATTATATTTTATTCTTCTATTTTCCACCACTAGCACGCATTTAAATCCAAGTATTGTGAGTTTAAATTGAGTATAACTAATTTATTAGTCTTCCCCTGAGGTTTAATCACTAAATCATTTATTAATAAGTAGTAGGACCATAAAATAACATTATTATATCATACTTATATACTAGACTGTACTGACAATTGGGGGTCTTTCCTTATATTTTACTTATTATTTAGTATAAGCCTTGGGACGTGATTTTTACCTTAGTACAACTCAAAATTAACCAAATATTTGGGTCTGCTGCATATTAGTGGGTCATCATAACTCATTGATTGCGGAAAAGAATCCTTATAATAATTGTACTAATTTTTTATCATAAAAATTAGATATTTACAGTAGTAACTGTACCCAATATAAACCCAATTTCACTTGGTATTTGGACACCAATATAACACCCAATAAAATTGGTATTTGGCTAAAGCTTGGTAAGCTAATTATTCACCCTTATAGAGGTCTAGTTAAACTTATTATTATATTTTTAACAGATTTTTTCGAATTTTTCTTATATTTTATTTAAATAAATAAAGATATAAATTCAGGGTAAGCTCCATTGCTTTTTTATTAGTAATATAATTGCTAATATTATTTGTCTACTAATTCCACAGAGTTTTTTCCTTTTGTAGACGTAAAATATTGTTATTCTGAACAATATGAGTGCTCCTCAGGATAGTGTAAGTGAACAGCCTGCTTATAATACCAGGTCTAAAGCTAATAAAAACTTTCTAGGACATCACCATGGAGGGACAACAGTACCCCCAACCAAGAAGCATTAGTATAGAGGAAAAGGACGCCCTCTTAAAAAAGATAACTATCAAAAAGACGTCTCCTCCTCTTCAGGATCAACTGTCCCACCTGGCCAAACAGGTTCTGAAGCTAGAGGAATCAAAATCTCTCATGTTCAAAGAAGTAGAGCAGTTGCAAAACAATTGCAAGGTAGGATTTCAGCAGATGAATCAGGCAATGGCAGAATTAAAGGGAGGCCTGCCCAGTCAATCAAATCAGCAACCCCCTACCCAAGGAGGGTCCACTCACTCCCAGGAGAAAATCCTGGTAGACAAATGGAAATGGGACTGGTTTCACCAACAGTGGACAAGCCACAGTTGCAACAGGGATCCACCCCCTCATCTGACTTCCTCAGCTCACCCTTACAAGGGAAAAAAGCGCCAAAAATCAGGCCTGGCAACCATCCCTTGGTAAGTAACTTACCCCCTCAGATTAAACATAATACTGATAATTACAATATAGGTAATTCTATTGATGTTAAATCTGTACAAAAAATAGAGGAGGATTTAAGAAATTTGGGTTTTAGAGTAGATACACCTGACTTGTCTTTTATCCATAATAACAGTACTATATACAATGATAATACAGTTAATCCTCAGTTGCAACCACCTACTAGTGAGATGAGTAGTTCACAGGAGAGTGAGAGAATTGAAAAGGAGGACATGGAATATTTTAACAATAATCCAACTGTCCATAGAATTGTTTCAGCATTGTGGAATAGAATGACTGATTGTGAGGAACAGACAGTTAAGCTCACTAGTGATACAATTTCATCCTTAACATTGAACATTTCTCAATTAGCAACACGTAATAAAGAATTAGAGAAGGAACATTTGTCTCTAACTCTTAAATATGATTCATTAAGTAATAAATATAATGACCTTTCAAACAAATTTTGTGAGTTAGAAAAATTATATGAAACACACTTATTAAAAACTGAATCAAGAACAAAGTTATCTTTTGCACAGACAAATCAAAGTGTCTCTGAGCTGCTACAAAGATTAACTAAAGTTGAGATTGAAACTGCCAATCTACTAATGAACCAGGATAATCATAAGTATAATCAATATAATAATAATCCTTTCATTGGCAAAAGTGAATCTCATTCCTTCCCTGTACCACCACAATTAAAACCATCTGGTGGTAGTGTCAAATCTGAAAATGTAAGTCACAAATCCGTGCAGGAGGAAATACAAGACCATTTATCAAAAGTAAATGAGTTGTTGAATTTACCTAAGATTAGTGAGATAAAATCCAATCAGAAGAACTGGCCTAAGATAGATCAGTACCCAACTTATGATGGGGAAGCCAGCTCTGATTGGCAACATTTTATTCAAAGAATTGACAACTTGAAATTCTCATATAAGTTACCAGATGAAGAGATAACATCAAAATTAATTTCTTTATTTAAGGATGTTGCTTTATTATGGTTTGAAGCTGTCTTAAGTGAGGGTAGAGACTACTCTTGGGCTGAATGGAAACAACTTATTGAAAAACAATTTGGAGGTTCTAAATTCAGGCTTACTCAGCAGAGACTGTATGAGAAGACTAGGTATAATCCGTTGAATGGTGACAAACCTATGGTATTTTTAATGAATTTAAACAAAATATTAAAAGCCATTGAGCCTCATATGGATTTTAACTTATGGAAAGATAAGATAATTTACAAATTACCTATATCTGTCAGAGATATTGTTGTAGCTAGAACATTTAATGTTACTGAATATTCTGATTTTATTAATATTTGCAATGAAATATTATTGAACCATAAGTATGAATCAAGGTATTCCACTTATAAGCAAAATGTTGAACCTGTAAAATCTCAGAATTCAAAAACACTTCAGGAGAAGCAGAAAAAACCTACTGCACCTGTAGTACCTAAAAAGTATGAAACAAATACTTGTTATAAGTGTAACAAACCTTGGGTAAAAGGTCACAAATGTGAGAAAAATATAAATATTGTTGAAAATCAACGTGAATCTGAAACTGAAACTGAAAAAAGTAAAGAATCAAGTGATTATGACAGCAATATCTCATATAGTGATGAAAATGAAGTCTGTATGTTGGAAGATGATTTGTCCATCTTTGAAAATCCAATATTAAATATGGACTCAAATGAATCTTTAATGAATTTTGAGGATGCTGAAATCATTAAGGATATACAAGCTGATAACTTTAGAATGACACCTATCACGGCTCCAGCTATCATTTCTGGTGAAAATGTTAATATAGTATTGGACACAGGAGCTGCTGGTTCAGTTGTTTCCACTAATACATTACAGAAAATTGATAGTGAATATAAGTTTAAGCTTGAACCACTTCAGAATAAAAATTGGAGAGGTTTTGGATCAGTACTACACCCCATTGGTAAATACAAAGCTGCTGTTTTCTTTAAACACCAACATGGTTATGTAAGGGTAACTTGTGACTTTGTAGTAATGGATAATACAAATTGTAGTAACTGTTTTATCATTGGAAATGATATTCTGACTAAATTTGGTGTAAAATTAGACCCTGCTAATAACAATTTTACAATTGGCATGAATGGTAAAAGGAAATTTAAAATAAATTCTTTTAACACAGTCTTACACATTGAGTCAGTAACAAATTCCCCGTCTAAAGGAAGAGAATCCAATGAGATGGAACTTCTGGAAACAGAAATTTCAAAAGCATCATTTGGCACTCAGATAAGTGAAACTGAGAAAAATAATATTTTGGAATTAATTAAAGCTTTTCCAATGGCTTTTGCACATGGTACAAATGAACTTGGCCTTGTAAAAGATCATGAAATGAAAATTAGTTTAACCTGTGACATGGATAATATTCCTGCTAGTCTTAAAAAGAAACCATATCCCGCTTCACCAATGAAGAGGAAAGACATAGAGGATAATATTAAGATGTTATTAAAGATGAACATTCTTGAGAAGGTTGAAACTACACCAAAATATTGTGTAATATCACCAGTGCTGATTTCTTATGAACAAGATAAAGCAAGACTGTGCGGTGATTATAGAGCATTAAATACATTTACAGTAGATGATATTTATCCCTTGCCAAGGATTGCCTCTATACATGCTACCCTTAAAGGTGCTAAATATATAAGTTGCCTGGATGGAAATAAAGGGTACCATCAAATTCCTGTTGAAAAGAATTCACAGAACTTTTTGTTGATAACAACACACATGGGAATTTATAAGTATGTCAGAATGCCATTTGGACCAAAGAATGCTCCATCAGTATTTCAAAAGTTAATGGATATAACATTCCATAATGAAATGATTGAGGGATGGTTAATGGTATACATTGATGACATCATAGTGTTCTCTAAAACTTTTGATGAACACTTAATCCATTTAAGGAAAGTATTTCAGAAAATGGATGAAATAAAAATGACCCTTGCATTGAAAAAATGTAAATTTGGGTTTGAATCTTTAAAAGTGCTTGGTCATATTGTATCTGGCTTACAAATATGTGTAGACCAAAATAAAGTGGCAGCAATAAAGAATATTGGCATTCCTCAAAATGTGAAGGATGTACAATCTTTTCTTGGAATGTGTGGTTATTATAGACAATATATAAAAAACTACCAATCAATTGCTGCACCACTGACCACACTGATAAAGAAATCAGAAGCTTTCATTTGGAATAATGAAAGACAACATGCTTTTAATAAGTTGAAAGAATGCTTAATGACAGCTCCTATCTTGGGATTACCAGATTTCCAATTACCTTTTGTATTATATACAGATGCAAGTTTTATTGGACTGGGTGCTGCTTTGCATCAAAAACAACTTATAGAAGGTAAAATGTCAGAAGTAGTAATCTGCTATATTTCACGTACTCTGAGAAGTAGTGAATTAAAATATGGTGCTACTCAACTTGAATGTTTGGCAGTAGTATGGGCTCTTGAAAAGCTACATTATTACCTTGAAGACCAAAAATTTGAGTTAATAACTGACTGTAGTGCAGTTAAGTCACTCTTAAACATGAAAACTCCTAATAGACACATGTTTAGATGGCAATTAGCTGTACAAGAATACAGAGGACGGATGACTATTACACATAGAGCAGGAACCTTACACTCTAATGTAGACCTGTTATCTAGAGTACCTCTGCCTAATAATGATGATAATCCTGCTTATGTTCCTGAATCAGAGATTATTACCATTTATGGCATTTATATTGTAGATCTTGAGGATGAATTTATGCAATCAATTCTTGATAATTATAATTCAGATCCTGACTTAAGTAAATTAACTACAATATTAAATGATCCATCTAATGCTTCAATGAATGTTTTAATAAAAACATTACCAGATAAGTATAAAGAGGCATTAGAGAAAGGAAAATTTTCCATTGAGGATGGTTTTATATATTACAGGAAAAAATTAAGTAATGTGATTGTAATTCCCCCTTCAATGAAGGAGTTAATGTTAAGTATATGTCATGATGATATATTAGCAGGTCATTTTGACTACCATAAAACATTAACCAGAGTAAAAAACACAGCTTGGTGGATTAACATTTCTGAGGATGTTCAGAAATATGTTGAAACATGTGATTCTTGTCAAAAATCTAAAAGATTAACAGGAAAAAGAGCTGGTTTATTACAACAAATTGAGCAACCAAAAGCTCCATGGGAAATCATTAACATGGACTTTGTAACAGGTTTGCCAATAGCAGGGCATAAGAGTTATAACTCCTGCTGGGTAATTGTAGATAGATTTACAAAGATGTGTAAATTTATTCCTACCCACAAAGAGGTTTCTGCAAAGGACTTAGCTTTTTTATGGTGGACACAAATGTTAAATACAGCAGGTTTCCCCAAAGCAATAGTTTCAGACAGAGATCCTAAATTTACTTCTGAGTTCTGGACGTCACTTATGGATGTTTCAGGGTGTCAATTAAAACTTTCTACAGCACACCATCCACAAACTGATGGGCTAGCAGAAAGAATGATACAAACCTTAGAAGATATGATAAGAAGATACTGTGCTTTTGGTCTAAATTTTAAAGACAATGACAAATTCACGCATGATTGGGTAACCCTTATCCCAGGTTTAGAATTTGCATATAATAGTACAGTACATTCTGTCACTGGCAAAAAGCCATTTGAGTTATGGTTGGGTTATGTACCTAATACCCCTGCTAAAACTCTTAATAAGTTACCTAGATTGGATATTCATCCAGGTACTAAATCTTTTCTTCAGATGCAAGAACTATGCAGAAAACATGCTCAAGAATGTATAAATAAGGCTTTTGAGTATGAAAAGAAAAGATGGGATAAAGCCCATAAAGAACAAATGTTCAAAGAGGGTGATGAAGTCCTTATTTCAACGCTACATTTCAATTTAAATGGTAATATTAAATTGAAGGATCCATTCATTGGACCATTTGTAGTTAAAAAGATGGTTGGTAATAATGCTGTTGAGGTTATTCTATATGCACCTTATGATAGAAAACATCCAGTATTTCCTATTTCTCTTATAAAACCATACCATTCTAATGATACTGCTCTCTTTCCAAGAAGATCAGGAAGGCATAAACAGCAACCTGAAGAAATAGTGGAAAAAGCAGAAATTGAAAAGATACTTAAAAAGAGACACCTTACAAAAGAAAAGGGAGTTGAGTATCTACTAAGATTTAAAAATAAATCAAGTGAATATGACCAGTGGATTCCAGAAAATGAAATCTCTGATCTTAAAAATCTCTTGAAAAAATTTAAATCTAAATAATACTGTTCATTCAGTATGTGTATTATAAAAATTATTTTTTATTTTATTATTTCATTCCTTAAAATTAATTAAAGTGTCTTAACATTTTTTTTATTGTTTTTTTTTGGGTGAGGGAGTGTCAGCCTAAATATCCTTAGGACTGAGTATTCCTTATGCTTAAAATAAGATAACCTTAATTAGATTAAGCTTATATCTTAAAAATAAGGTTAAAATAATAATATATATTATTTTATTATATATATATATAATTATTATTCTATTATATAATTTATAATAGTTTAAATAGCTTATCCATGGCCTAATAATACTTATTAAGATGTTAATGGAGTCATAATATACTTATCTTAAGTGATATGAAGTAATTATTGACATACATAAGCTTATATGTATACATAAATCTCATATTCAGTGAAATATGCAGTATATTATGTATATTTAGGTATATAAGTGGGTTTTAGCCCCTTAATAGCCTATAACCTTTGTTTTTCTGCTTATTTTAGGTCATATGGACGAAATCAGTGGACTCACAACGCCTACAGAAGCATAGACACCTATATCAGGCGCATACACCCAGTTTGGACAACTAAAATTACTTCCTTGGATGGTTATTCACGGATTTATGGGTTGGAAATATGTTTCTGGGTTAATGTGGATGCTTGGGGATGTTATTGGGGGCTTGGACATTTTATTTGTTTCCTTTATATGCTTTTAGTTTCATTAAATCTCTTTTTGATCTTTTATTTTACCTGTTTCTTTATGGTATCCGCTTTTATCTGGGATTTCTATTTATGGTATGACTCTGTGTTATTATTAATAGTGATGGAGGGTCCTTACTGGAGGTCTGGGTGTTGAAACTGCTTGAAGTGGACGCCATGGGGAGGTGATGGGCCCTCACAGTGCTGTAATTGCCGGGGATAGCAGTGACATCATCTGGATTGAAGGTCTGTGCACTCCAGTGGATTTGGGTATAAGTAAGGAGGGATTTTGACGGTTTATTATCATCATTCAATTACTACACTTCAAACAAACATTACACTACAATTATTAACATTCAGAAATATATTATAAAGCCCTTATAAATTGATATTATCTTTATAAAAGCTATAATTATATTTTATTCTTCTATTTTCCACCACTAGCACGCATTTAAATCCAAGTATTGTGAGTTTAAATTGAGTATAACTAATTTATTAGTCTTCCCCTGAGGTTTAATCACTAAATCATTTATTAATAATTAGTAGGACCATAAAATAACATTATTATATCATACTTATATACTAGACTGTACTGACAATATGTCTGAAGACACAAAATTATATGTTGAATCTTGTGATTCCTGCCAAAAATCTAAAAGGTTAACAGGTAAGAGAGCAGGGTTATTACAAGATATTGAAGCACCTAGTGCTCCCTGGCAAATCATTAATATGGATTTTGTCACTGGTATTCCTGTTGCAGGTAAAGACAGCTTTAACTCTTGTTGGGTAATATTTGATAGATTCACAAAAATGTGCAAATTTATTCCAACCCACAAAGATGTATCCACCAAAGAATTAGCCTTCTTATGGTGGTCTTACATGTTTAATATTATTGGTTTTCCAAAAGCCATTATCTCTGATAGGGATCCAAAATTCACTTCTGAGTTTTGGACTTCTTTGATGGATATTTGTGGCTGTGAGTTGAAATTGTCTACAGCTCACCATCCTCAGACTGATGGTCTAGCTGAAAGAATGATTCAAACTGTGGAAGATATGATTAGAAGGTATTGTGCCTTTGGTTTAGAATATAAAGACAATGACAGATTTACTCATGATTGGGTCACTCTTTTTCCTGGTCTTGAATTTGCATATAATAGCACTGTTCATTCTGTCACTGAGAAAAAGCCTTTTGAGCTTTGGTTAGGTTATTTCCCAAACACTCCTGCTCAGATTCTCAATAATAAATTACCTAAGTTGGAACTACACCCTGGTGTAAAATCTTTTATGCAAATGCAACAGCTATCTGAAAACATGCTCAGAGTTGTAATGATAAAGCATTTGAATATGAAAAGAAAAGAAGGGATAAATCCCATAAAGAATACACATTTAACAAGGGTGATGAAGTATTGATCTCTGCTGTCCATTTCAATTTACAAGGTAACCACAAATTAAAAGATCCTTTTGTAGGACCATTTGTTGTTAAAAGAATGGTTGGTGATAATGCAGTAGAAGTTGCATTGTATTCTCCATATGATAGGAAACATCCTGTCTTTCCCATTTCTTTGCTTAAGCCTTATACTTCCAACAGTGACTTATTTCCAAAAAGAAGAGGAAGACCTATGAAAAACCCTCAGGAAGTCACAGAAACAGCAGAAATTGATAAAATTCTCAATGATAGAATTATCACTTCTGAGAGAGGTACTGAATATTTATTGAGATATAAGAACAAATCATCTGAACATGATGCATGGATACCTGGCAAGGAAATTTCAAATCTGCCTACTCTTTTGAAAAAATACAAAAAGAAAAAATCTTAGCATTTTTTTTTATTGTTTTTTTTAGAGTGAGGGAGTGTCAGCCAGGCTATTCCAGGAGTCCAGTAAAAATGATATGTAACTTATAAAACCTGAAAGAGTGGGTAAGAATTGTATTTAATGAATATAAATTAATATTTTATTGCATAATAAAATTATATAAGTATTTTATTATATACAAGTGTTATATTAATTTATTGGTTATATAAATTTTTATATACAGTTAAATTGAACATAATATAATACATTCTACAAATAATGGCGCATTTTTATGTATTTAATAATTATAAATTTATATTTAATTAATTGAGAAACATATATTATAATAATAAGTGTAAAATTGACTTATGATATATTTAAATTAATTATTTAAATTTATATATTAAATAACACCTTTCATATAATACTAAACAATAATTAATGACGCTTCTTTTGACCCTTAATTGTGTCAGGAAAAACCAATTAATTAATTTATACTAAATTGAGATTAATTACATGTTTTGTTGCATCAAAGTATTTTTTGTTTCACTTAAAATATCCTTAAATCAGACTGTACCATCTGTTTGGAATTATTTTTCTCATAGTTCCTATGTTCCAATCTTGTTTAGTTATTCACTATTTTTACTTACTGATTTAGGAATTAATGGAGGGAAAATTGGATTCTTAATTGGGGTTTTAATTATTTGATTCATGTTTTTCTCTACATTGTTATGTTTCATTTACTCTTTGATATATTTGTTTTATTCTATTCTAACTATTGTATTTACAAACATAGTGGCGCTTCAGAGGACCCATTGCCTATAAAAGGGCCTTGGATAATCCCCTGTAGCATCGTCACTTATTACACACTCCATAAATTAAATACTATTTTACTACGTTTATATTTTTTTATTAGTAATACAATTCTAATTAAAATTCTATATAACAATTTAAAGGTTGCTTTAAGTCTGATAGTAATTAAAAGTGTTTACCATGCAGAACCCTTACATTAAATAGTATTATTATTAATAAATCCTAAGTTTTTGTCATCTCTCAAAGTTGCTCGCCGTTGTTTTCCTTTTAAATAAATTAAATATTTTATTATAATTTATTTCTTTTATTTTTTCCCTTGTCCTCCTCCTTTTCTCCTCCTTTTCTCCTCTTTTCCTTACCTTCTTCTAGACAACTGACCGACAGTTATCATATATATTTTAGCATGGAATTCATCAAATTTAATTTCTCCCTTGTTATTCTATCACCATTATCCTAATTATTATATTTTTAGAAGGCATTTAAAAGTTCTATCTAAATACAATATTTGCACTTGCTCCAAACTTGGATGTTATAAAAAGACATTTATTAATCCTAATGGTGAAATTGAATGGGGAATTTCAATGTCTTCTAAAAAATAAATAAACATCAACAAAAAAATTTAAGCTATAAAAAAATCAAGTAAGAAAACCTTTAGCGATTTGCAACATGCCATCCTATCTTCCTTCAACATCTCATCAGGAAGCAACTTTGAGCTCACATCTAATTTTGAGTACTTTAAATGTCAGGCTAAGGTCAAGTACAAGGACGTGAACTAGCTTGAATAGTCAGTTGTCTAGAAGATTTTAATGGTCCTATATGAATACTGTAGTTCTAATCCACTAAGTTGTAAAATATAATCAAATATAAAGGTCTCAGTAATATAATTCTCACTATTCTTATATATGGCTTACAATCTTTATAGTTGGTAGAAAAATAGATTATATAAATTCAGATACTATTAAAAAGTCTTATAAAAGTACTAATTGATATGTATTGTAATTGGTTTGGTTATATTGGTTAAATTGTAATGATAAAGAATGAAGAAATACAACCCAAAAACCTCCTCCTTTTATACACACTGAGTTCCCCAATGATTCCCTTGATGTACCACCCAATACACAGTTAATAACGCCTCTAAACAACTAATAGACATTCCCATCAACATTCCCAGTGACCCATGACATAATTAGAAGAGTAATAACCGCCAAAATCCTGAAATAATAAGGGAAATCCATCAAAATTAAAGAAAAAGACAAAAAGAGAGTATATGCGTATAAAACAATAATATTAAGGACTAAAGGAGACTTTTTAAGGTTAATAATAGCTTAATAATAAGGGGGATTGACTGTAGAAATAATGGGGCTAATCCTGACATTATACTACGTGAAATTCCCATTCAAAAATAACCAAAATTGACTGAGAAACCACCCAAAAACTTAAAAAAGAGCATGAGATGTGGGGTAACTACATGCAGTTCTTGGCAGGCTCTTGCACAGGTAAATCCTTGACTAAAATTAGGCGAATTTAAGCGTGGTGATGAAATAAAGTGCCAAGAGTGAGGTTATTAATGAAATTAGTGCATATAAACAGGGTCAATGCATTATTAATTAAGCTAGGACACTAAATAAGCGCCTGTCGCCTATTTTAGTGTGTTTCCCCACAGTGGGCGTAGAATGTGGGGTAATTATAGTGTGAAAAAGCTAACTTTGCTAAAAATGAAGCTATTCACACGGGAAAAAAGCAGGCAGTATGTGGCCAGTACACAGAAGCCATTTCTGGCATAAAAAACACCAAATTTGAAAGGTGTTATTTTTATGCATTTAAATAGCCAAATCAATAGTTCTAAATGAGCCCAATTGATCTGTCAAAGCGCAATTTTGATATTCTCAATTTTATAGCGCATATAGTCAACTTTTAAGTGAAATAAAGCGAATTTCTTGTTTTTTGCATAAAACAATGAATATAACAGCTTTAAGTGTACTTAAAAGTTATGCAGCCTTATACTTAAGGTTCTTAAGATTACCCTAAAATATTACAACTTAATATTAAGTACATAAGACCTATAAAAGGTGGATATATGCGTGTATATAAGGTGTTATAATGGCATTTTTTGTGTATTATCATAATTTTACTTATGTATACTATTTGTGTACTCTTATTTATTAGTCCCATGTATAGTTCATGTGTTTAACATAACTTATAATCACTTTTTACTCAGTCCTGGAGATATACAGGCTGACACTCGCCCACCCAAAAAAAACAATAAAAAAAATGATAAGTTATACATTTTATTTTATTTAATTTGTAATTTTCAGGTATTCAGAATAAATCTGTAGCATTAAAGATTCAACTTTAAAGAAATAAAACATAATAAAATATTATGAGTACTGGTTTTTTAACCCCTCAGCTGGTTGAACAGAAATTTATTTCTGTTTAAATTTTTTAAGAAGGGTGGATAAATTAGAAATTTCTTTTTCAGGTATCCATTTATCAAATTCATTTGATTTCCCTTTAAATCTTAGTAAATACTCAGTTCCTTTTTCTTTAGTAAGGATTCTTTTCTTGAGTATTTTTTCAATCTCTGCTTTTTCCACAATTTCTTCGGGTTGCTTTTTAGGCCTTCCCCTTCTTTTTGGAAATAAGTCAGGATCATTTGCATGGTAAGGTTTCAATAATGAGATAGGGAAAACTGGATGTTTCCTATCATATGGAGCATATAATATGACTTCCACTGCATTATTCCCAACCATTTTATTTACTACAAAAGGTCCTACAAAGGGATCCTTTAATTTAACATTACCTTGTAAGTTAAAATGTAGTGTTGATATGAGGACTTCATCTC